>JAOXYD010023618.1:0-14479 GCA_028565735.1 Pinacopodium congolense | reverse complement strand
ATATATATATATATATTAGTAATAAATATGCATATCAATCATTTATGTACCATTATGTTTTCTTTGGAATGCATTATGCTCAATCTTAAATCCTATTATTCAATCACCTAATCACACATGATAAGTCCTACTGCATTTATTTGGAAGTGTTTGAAAGGTCTTATACACATTAAAAAAGATTGGGATAAGAGTCAGTAAAAAAAATCAGAAACAAAAACAATGTCACGGTCGTGACAGACACTTTTTCCATTCATACTACTACTTGTTCCTTAATATGCATATAGAAAAAGTCAGAACTGGGTTTCGAGGTCTTTTAGACATTTTTTCCCTCTGTATGTAGTTTTTATAGCACCAACAATCAGACCATTTACGCTTATAAGTCATGAGATATAAGCAAAATATAAACTTTTTTTTACATAGTAACCTAAAAGAAAATATACAATTTCCTTTAACCAATACATGTACAATCATATGTAACTAAAAACACATTTCAAAAGTATTTTTTCTTCTAACTGTTGGCCTTGGTCCCTACAATGTTCCCTATACCTCACTCTTATGATTTGAACCTACATGGATTAACATTCATACTAAACTTGAAAGCTTAGTGGGGGAAAAACTTAGTTTGGATGACCACTCACAATAGTCATCCACCAAACACATACATTCATGAACATTGCACAAATATAAATAAGGATGACATAATTAATCAAACAAATAATGCAAACATGCCTCAATATTTTTTTTTCATATACCATAAATTCACCTTCAAGACTCGAACATTAATATTCAATACTCAATTATACAAATTATCAATACAAATGCAAATGCCCATTCATATACCGATTATTTATGTTGTCATATTGTATTTCTTATTTATATCTCTTTACTTTATTTTTTTATGTTAGGCTTGTACATTTTCTGTGGGTGTGGATAACGAGTACTATAGATATCCAAAGATATCAAATTGTAGATTCCCGAAGATATCAAACTATGGACACCAGTAGTATTAAATTATAGCAGTTGTACTATAACTCTATAGACATACCTATCTATCCACAACCAAAACAATAGAGTAGGCACTATAACATTTCTTTTAATCATTTGCAAATTTCACAATTCATATATCAACAAATCATATAAAATATATTTTAGATCATAAAATGTATATATATATATATTCATACATGTGAGTCATAACTTACCACTATTAGGAGGGTGCCAAAGTCACACTTTTATAATCATATTATATATATATATATATATATTAGTAATAAATATGCATATCAATCATTTATGTACCATTATGTTTTCTTTGGAATGCATTATACTCAATCTTAAATCCTATTATTCAATCACCTAATCACACATGATAAGTCCTATTGCATTTATTTGGAAGTGCTTGAAAGGTCTCGTACATATTAAAAAAGATTGGGATAAGAATCAGTAAAAAAAATAGGAAACAAAAACAATGTCACAATCGTGACAAACACTTTTTCCATTCATACCACTACTGGTCCTTAATATACATATAGAAAAAGTCAAAATTGAGTTTCTAGGTCTTCTAGACATTTTTCCCCTATGTATGTAGTTTTTATAACACTAAAAATCAGACCATTTGAACTTTTAAATCATAAGATATAAGCAAAATATCACAAACTGCTCCGAAACAGGGGAAACATCAGGTTACCTTTTTCGACCTTAATTTCCAAGGTCATAGAGTCATAATTAAATCAAAATCACTTTCAGAGATATTTATCTCCATACCTTAGGTTCTTAGGTTTCCTATGCAACTGAAATAACACAATTTAGGGGTCTTTAGGCTTTACTATGGCTCAAATAACGTGATTGATTTAAACAAACCCTGGACAGAATTCTACTATATAATACTCTCTTGCCATATTCAACTAATTCTATCCAAGCTAACATAAAAATAACACCAACTAATTCTACATCAACTAAGTGAAGTCTCAAACTTAAAAATTGACAAAGTAAGTCTTCTATTGCCTTTCCTTTCCTTCCTTTTTCACTTTACTTAACTCACTAACTTAATTTCCACCTAAGATTAGCTTAATTTCTTACATGAAAAATGATGGGATGAAGAAGATAAAATGGAGATGAGAAAATTTGAACTTAGAATGTTGTGAATCCCCCTCTCCAAATCCCCATTCTAGAAGTTTCAAGACCCACACATATGCCTTGTTATTATTTGTCACACGTGCCTTAGTCTAATTGATCCACACATACTTTAATCTAATTAGTCTATATGTTAACTTTAGAAAAATTGCATATCAGTTCTTCTTCTTCTTTTGCTTCCCATGTTAGCCTCAATCTTATCAATTAAATTCATTCCCCTATATCTTAATTTTTCTAATGTCCTAAATTTTATATAATTTGGTTAATTATTTCGGGAGTTATACCCAAAACATTACATGTTGTTTTAAAACAGGGATAGTAGCTATAACTCTACTTCAAGACATAATTCAAAAGCCTTAGAGGCACAATAAAATTTTGATTCCTTAATGAAAATTTTAGATCTATGTTTCTAGATTAATCTTCAATTAGAATTATCTAATTTAGAGGTATACAGACCAAGATATGGCCAAATTACAGAGGAGTGTTCATGCCGAAATGAACAAATTACCCATTTACCCAAATCTTTTACATTAAGTACCATTATGTTAATTCATTTATTATGTTCACTTCTTGATGCACCTTAAACATGCTATAATACTTATAGGTTATATGTTGGGGCCTTATATCGTTTCTTTGTTATAATTAATAGTCTTTTCGCATTTTGCTTTTTGTTTGTCTCTTAATTGCATTATTTTCATTTTATCTTAGTTTAGGCATGTTTACTTAGGCATGTTTACTTAGGCCTTGTTTGGTATCCATTTGGTTTCTTGTTTTTTAAAACACAAAAACAAAAAAAACAGCAAAAAAATAAAAAAAACAACATACTAATACAACACAGAAACCCAAAAAATAACACAAAAACCAATAAAAATATCACAGAAACCAATACACATACAAAAAAATAAAAACTAAAAATAGAAATGAGAAGTGATACCAAACATACTCTGGCTTTAGTTTTTGGTTTTGGTTTTCTATTTTTCTAAACACAAAAATCGAAAAAGAAAACATACTAATACAGCACAGCACAGAAATAGAAAAAGAAAACACAATAACTAATACAAAAACATAATAACAACAACAAAAAATTACAACTTACAACCCAATTAAACAGCCCTTTAGCTTTCATCACTTCAAATATTTTGTTTTTTGTTTCTTAACATTTGAAATAGCAATAACATTTTAACTCCTTGTGGTTTAATCCTAACTTACCATTTACTACATTGTAAGGTCTAATTAGGTATTATTATTTGATAGTTTGTGAACAACTATCAAATTTTTTGCATCGTTGTTAGGGAGTTGATGCTTATGTTTTAGCTATTTTTGGTGTTATTTTGTTTTTGTTTTTGTTGATATTGGTCATCTTACCTTCTGTTTGATTTAGTTTCACAACTTTTTTTAGTCTTAATCATTTAAAGTGGTGATGGCTTATTATCAGTATACTTATTATCCTAAGCATTTATATTTTAATTATTCATATAATGAATTCAATTATTTTACTACTTCTAGGTTAGAGCATGTTGAATCAAGGAAAGTTCCACCCGATTTTGATGATGACAAAATGCCCTTTCTACTAATATTTTTGTTTAAGTGTGTTTCAAGATAGGTAAGTTGAAAAGAAGATAGTTAATTGATCAAGGACATTGATATTAACGCTACAGATCGAAGGTCGGTTGACCAAATATTCATCGGTAAATCGAAGGTCGGTTGACCGAACACAACATTGAAGGAAGCATCGATCGACCGAATGAATGTCTTGAGAAGATCGGCTGACCGAATGAGTCAGGACTTAGAGATTGATCGACTAAAGGAAGACCAGTCGACTGAAAATTGGCTATCGGTCGATCGAATGAACAAATTTAGAAGATCGGTCGATCGAACATGGCCTATCGGTCTATTAAACAAAGCGCAACATTCACATTTCACAACAAATAGAAGATTTGCTCAATGGTCAGAAAATATATACAATGGTAACAAGAGTTGTCCAATGGTCAAGAGGAATAAATTCATTAACGGATAGTTGATCAGTATTTTACACTATAAATAGCAGTGAAGTGAAAGAAGAAGACACAAGTGACGAGTTTAAAGAGTCTAAGAAAATTCTAATCAAGTTTAAAGTGTATACGTGTTTAAGAGTGCTTTACTTATCAAGTTTTGTGTGATTTGAGTTCTCTCTACTAGTGAGAAGTTTTTTGGTCATTGTAAGGTTATTCTTAATCCTTTAAAAATGAGTATTTCGAGATTATTCTTGAGCCTATAAAAAGAAGAGTTGGTTATCCTTGAGGCAAAAAGGATTTTATAAGTTGTTAAAATTTTCAAGTTTGTATTTCTTATTTTATTTTCAATAATTTCAAGTACTCTTCATATTATTTGTTTCATAATTTTTTTCTTTAGCTTCTACAAATTTATTGTTAGTTTTATTTTTACGAGTTTACTTGAAATTTTAGTAGAACTTTATTCACCTCCCTCTTAAGTGTCATTTAGGGTCAACAATTAGTATTAGAGCATAGGTCTCACTTTGAGTGTAAATTCTAAGGAATTTGTGAGGAAAGACCAATGACACACTTCATGAACACTGTAGGTTCTTCACATAACTTAGATGGTCATAATCCATATAGAACACCTTACTTTGATGGTAACAACTATATGTATTGGAAGAATAGGATGAAATGCTAGTTGATAGGGGAAAATATAGATTTATAGATAATGATAACTCAACCATTTGCAATGCGTACTAAACTCATAGGAAATGAAATAATCCTAAAGAAAGAGAATGAGTGGAACCTAGATGAAAAGAGGTCAATTTCTTTAAATAATAAGAGTATGTATATTTGTATTACGCTTTAAGCATGGAGGAATACAATAAGATTTCAATATGTGAAACTACATATGAAATATAGCATACACTTGAAATTACACATGAAGGTACCAATTAAGTCAAGGAGGCCAAAATAGGTATGCTTACACATGACTATGAGCTTTTTCATATGATGCATGAGGAACCTATTTCTTCAATGTATACTTTTTTCAATAATATTATTAGTGCGCTAAAAGGTCTAAGTAGGACCTATTCTAGTGTTGAGTTATGTAGGAAAATTTTAATGTCTCTACTAAAGACATGGGAAACAAAGGTGATAGCGATACATGAAGCTAAGGATATCAACACACTCCCTCTTGATGAGCTCGTCAGTTAACTTTTAACATACGAGATGAGAATAAAAAGTATCCAAGAGGAATAAGAGACGCCAAAGAAGAAAAATATACTGTTTAAAGTAAACAAAAATGAGGATAGTGACAATAAAGAATCATCAGTTATAAGTGAAATGAGGAGCTTGCATTCATCACAAGAAGGCTAAAGAAGTTCACACAAAATGCCTCAACGCGTCAAAAAGGTACATCTTATTCAATTTTTAAATTATCTAACATAACATGTTTTAAGTATGGTGAAAAAGGATATTTGAGATCGCAATACCTCCACCTACAAAAAGAAGAAGGAAAAGAAGATGTGGAGGAAAGAAGAGAAGAATTTCAAGAAAAAGAAAACATTAAAAGCCTATTGGTCTGAATCTAGCGACTTCAAAGAAGAAGATGTAACTAATATGTACTTTATGGTGCACAAAGAGGTGTGTTCTCCATCTGGTGAAGATGAATGTGAGTATAAACATGATGAAGTGTTAGAACACAAAGAGAAATTAACTAAAAAAAACAAGGAATTGCATGATAAGCATAAGAAGGCCTTAGAAGAATTAGATGCATGTAAATCAGAAAATAATGATCTTAAAAAATATATGACTCTAATTAATAAAGATAATGATGAGATAGCAAATGAAAATAGGTCTCTAAAGAAAGAAATTGAATCCCTTAAGGAATCACTAGAAAAATTCAATAAGGGAAAAGAAAAACCAGATACTTTATTAAGTGTTCAAAAGTTCGGAAATGATAAAAATAGTTTAGGGTATAGTAATGAAAAAGGGGCATCTACCACTAAGACTATTTTTGTGAAGGTAAAGAACTTAGAAGATGAATATACTCCTAGGAATATTCAGAATGAACATAGTATATTGCAATCTAAGCATCATGCATACAAATGCACATCAAGACCTAGTAAAGTCTTCTAACATCAATTTAATGATAAACGAACTTACATGCATCTTAGACAAAATATTCAACAAAGTTTTCATAATGATTTTAGATATACAAATGACTATAGGAATGCATATAGAACTTACACTCCTTTGTTTTGCACGTATTATGGATATCATGGACTTGTCTCTTATTTTTACTATGATTGACTAAACAATTTCTTAAGTGGTTACAAAAACAACAATTTTCACAAGACAAAATATAAATGGATTCTGAAAACTAAAAAGTAGTTCTTTCTTTCTATTTTACAATGGTTTATAATTTATTATGTATATGGTTTTTTTTACCATCCACAAAGGATCGATAGACCAAACTAGTGACATCCGTCGACCGTTGGATAGGTCCAGTTGACCGTTAGAACAAAACTTAAGTCTTTGGTAAACCGATGCTATGGTCCAGTTGACCGATAGCTTGAAAAATCACGGTCTTACTCAAATGTTCATAAATTATCTTGTGATTCGCATATCCTTGTTAAAACCTTAACTTTGTAATATTTCTTTTAACTCTTATTTATAATTTTTATTTGGGTAATTCTTTTTTAAGGCATGAGTTAGGTATACTAATATTTAAGGACCCTAGATAAGATGGGTACCTAAATTTTTTTTCATTTATCTTGTAGGAAAAGAGAAAAAATAAATGGTACGTAGACAGCAGATGTTCATGGCATATGACTAGGGATCCTTCACAATTTATCACTTTTAAGAGCAAGGATGGAGGATTCGTCACTTTTGGAGATAATGCCAAGGGTAAAGTAATTGGTATTGGAAACGTAGGTAAAGATAACTGTCCATTAATCAATAATGTTTTACTTATTGAAGATCTAAAACATAACTTATTAAGTGTAAGTCAATTATGTGATAAGAACTATAAGGTTAGTTTCTTAGGAGATGAATGTGTCATCACTAAAATAGATAACGATAGTGTTGTATTCTTAGGAAAAGAGAAGAAAATATCTACATTATTCATCTACACTATGTTACGAACCTTGAAGATAAGTGTTTAATTTATTTGAGTAAATGCGCTTGGACTTGGCACCGACGACTTGGACATATAAGTATGGATCTCCTCTCAAAACTCAACTCAAAACAACTTGTTAGAGGACTTCCAACTATAAAGTACGAGAAAGACAAAATTTGTGAAGCATGTCAAATGGGAAAACAAGTAAGAAGTTCATTTCAAAGTAAGAAATCGGTAACATCTTCTAGACCCCTTGAATTATTTTATATGGATTTTTTTTGTCTTATTAGAGTAGCTAGTTTAGGAGGAAAATCATATGCATTTGTTATTGTGGATGATTTCAATCGTTTTACGTAGGTTTTATTTTTAAGTTCAAAAGATGAATGTTTTAAATCCTTTATTAGTTTTGAAAAGAAAATACAAAATGAAAAGTCCTTATCTATTGAATCTATTAGAAGTGATCATGGTAGAGAATTCAAAAATGATATGTTTGAATACTTTTGTGATGATTAGGGAATTGGGCATAATTTGTCTACACATTGGACACCTCAACAAAATGGTGTAGTAGAAATGAAAAATAGATCTTTACAAGAAATGGCTTAAACTATGATAAATGAGTAGGACTTTCCAAAGTATTTTTATGTTGAAGCCGTTGCATGTGCGTGTCATGTTATCAATAGGGTGAATATTAGACATAAGCTAGATAAAACTCCTTATGAACTTTTGAAGGGTAAGAAGTCAAAAATTAGTCATTTCAAAGATTTTTGTTGCAAATGTTATATCTTAAACACTAGAGATAGTTTAGGAAATTTTGATTCTGAAACTTATGAAGGCATTTTCTTAGGATATTATTTATCGAGTAAAGCATATAGAGTTTATAACAAGAACTCTCAAGTTGTTAAAGAATTTATGCATGTTGTGTTTGATGAAACTAGTACTTTCGAAAGCAAGAAAGTGCTTGAATTTGATGATGCAGATGTATCCAAGTGATTAGAATAGGTTTCACTTGAATACAATGGAAAAACATCACAAATTTTTGAACCAAGTAGAGAAGGAGGACATAAAGAGCTACCAAGAGATTGGAGGTACAAGAAGGATCATCCCGTCGAACAAATTATAGGTGATGCTAACCAAGGGGTAACCACTTGATCAAAATTTAATTTATCTCATATTGCCTTTCTTTCAAAGATTGAACCTAGGAATACAGAAGAGGCTTTAGATGATGAGAATTGGATCTTAGCTATGAATGAGGAGTTTGAACAATTTGAGCGAAACAAGGTTTGGACTTTAGTACCTAGACTCGTAGATCATCCCATCATTGGTACAAATTGGGTTTTTAAGAATAAATTAGATGAAGAAGGTAACATTGTGAGAAACAAAGCTAGATTAGTGGCTAAAGGGTATAACCAACAAGAGGGAATAAATTATGGTGAGACGTTTTCTGCCGTAGCTAGATTAGAGGCTATTAGACTACTTCTTGCATTTGTATCTCACATGGGTTTAAAACTTTTTCAAATGGATGTAAAAAGTTCATTTTTAAATGGTTTTATTTAATAAGAAGTGTATGTTGAACAACCTCCTAGTTTTGAATGATATGATGTGCTTGAACATATTTTTAAATTATCCAAAGCATTATATGGTTTAAAATAAGTACTTAGATTATTGTATGATAGACTAAGTGAATTCTTACTTGCAAATGGTTTTTAAAAGAGGAAAATAGATACTACATTGTTTATTAAGAAGGATCAAAATGATTTATTGATTGTTCAAATATACGTGGATGATATTATTTTTGGTGCTACTAATGAACGTTTATGTGAGGATTTTGCTAAGTGTATGAGTAGGGAGTTCAAAATCAGCATGATGGGAGCATTGAATTTCTTCCTTGGACACCAAATCAAGCAAATGAATGATGGAATTTTCATAAGTCAATCAAAGTATACAAGAGAGCTTCTAAAGCAGTTTGGCATGGATCAATCAAAGCCTTTAGGCACTCCTATAAGTACATCTACCGAATTGAATAAGGATGAAGATGCAAAAGAGGTAGATGTTAATATTTTGCATTAATATTGGAAGTTTATTGTATTTAACTACTAGTCATCCATATATCATGTTTAGTGTTTATTTGTGTGTACGTTTTCAATCTTCTCCTAAAGAATCACATATGTTACCTGTTAAACAAATTTTATGATATTTACGTGGTACTTTCAATTTAGGACTATGGTATCCTAGAAATGCGTGTTTATACTTGGTTGGATATTCTCATGCCAACTAAATGGGTAGTTTTTTAGATAGAAAAAGTACATTTGGTACATGTAATTTTTTAGGAAATGCGTTAGTTTCATAATGTTTTAGAAAATAAAATTTTTTTGCATTGTTACGACAGAAGCTGAATATGTAGCTGCCGATTGTTGTTAAACTCAAGTATTATGGCTTAGACAACAACTTAGGGATTATGGTTACATCTTGTTCGAATTCATATTTGGTGTGACAATACAAGTATGATATATTTGACTAAAAATCCTATACTGCATTCTGGGACTAAGCATATAGAAATTCGATATCATTTTATTCGAGATCATGTACAAAATGATGATATAGAACTTGAATTTGTTAACACAATGCATCAATTAGCGGATATCTTTACTAAACTATTATGTGAAGATCATTTTTGTACTAATAGAAGAGAAATTCATATGATAGATGGTCTATCTCTTTGATTATTGTGTTTTGCACATTTTATGTTGATTCCAAAAAGGGGCAGAAGTATGCATGCTTTTAAGGGAGTTGTTCTTGAACTCTTGTTTAATTTAGGTGGAGCTACATATGCATGAAGTAATGGGGAGTTAGTGAAATTTGAATGTTGAAATTTGATCTTGTTGAATTGATTGTATTGTTTAAATCGTTTAGTTTTGTCATAAAAAAAAGGGGGAGATTGTGAACCAAGGAAGGTTCCACCTGATTTTAATGATGACAAAACACCCTCTCAACTAATATTTTTGTTTAAGTGTGTTTAAAAATAAGTACAGTACATCAAAACAAAGTTTAACTGAAGGTCGGTCAATCGAATACAAATTGGTCAATCAAACATAGTGTTGAATGAAGCATCAGTCAACCAAATGAAGATCGGTCAACCAAACAAACGTCTTGAGAAGATTAGCTAACTAAATGTGTCAAAACTTGTAGATCGACCAACCGAAGGAAGACCAGTCGACTGAACATTAGCTATCGGTTAACTGAATGAACAAGTTTAGAAGATCAATCGACCAAACATAGGCTATTGTTCAACTGAACAAAGCGCAACGGTCGCATTGTATAAGGGATAGAAGATTTGCTCACTGGACATAAAATATATATATCGAACACATATATTAAACAACAGTAAGAAGAAGTGATAAATGTTGCAACATCTATTTGAGTCATAATTTTATGTATAAATAGGTAAGGAAGTAAAGATCTCAACACAAGTCACAAGTTTAATGAGTGTGAGCAAAGTCTGATAAAGTTTTTCTTCAGTTTAAAGTGCATTAGTGTTTAAGAGTAATTTTTTATCGAGTTTGTGTGATTTGAGTTCTCCATATTAGTGAGAAGATTCTTTGTCATTGTAAGGTTATTCTTGATCCTTTGAGAATGAGTGTTTTGAGGTTATTCTTGAACCTATAAAAAAAACTTTTATAAAGGTTATTCTTGAGCCTTGAAAAAGAAGAGTTGATTATCCTTGAGCTAAAAAGGATTTGTAAGTTGTTACAATTTTTAAGTTTGTACTTATTACTTCATTTTCAATAATTACAAGTACTCTTCATATTATTTGTTTAATTGTTGTGAACTTATTTTTCGTAAATTATTGTTTCATTGTTTTGTATATTTACTTTAAAAGTTTAAGAATCCAATTCACCCCCTCTCTTAGGTGTCATATAGGGCTACCAATCAACAAAGGCTCCAATTTAGCTTCAAGGATCTGAAAATTATCTCTTTAATCTTCATAAACAAGCCTCTCTTTCCAAAAACTTTAACAAAAAAATTTATTATTACAAAAATTGTTTTATTGTTATCAAAACAAGGTGAAATATTCCTTAGTTTAGCAATATTTTCCCTTTTTAATGATTATAAAATCATGTGATATCATAAACCATAAATCTACAAACTGCCACAAAATATTCCAATTTCACTCAAATTCACTTTATATCATTTGAAAATTATTCAAAAATTGCTGCCCTTTATGCAACACTAGAAATAATACAACTAACACATTTCAACAATAGAATCGTATTCCTACCTCTAAAGTTACTTCAAAAACTCAAAATTTATCACCAAAAGCATAATAATTATCAAATTTTAAAGTTTTACTAATTCCCCCTAAATCAATCAAAATCTTGCAATACTTTCCACAAGTTTAAATTTGAGTCAAATTTCACAAGATAAAAAGTTACCAACTGACCCTAAGTTAATCAAATCCATTGCTCCCCTTGAATTTATGCATTGTATTTATTAATCCATTAAAGAAACTTTGCTCTGCATAAGTAAAACATAATATCACACTTACCTCTTCCGTTTTTTAAATCATCAATAAGGCAAAAATAAATTTACAAACCAAAAAATAATAGTACAAATAATCACATACGATGAAAATCACATAAGAATTATAGTAAACTACCATCTATCATGCCTAATTATCTTCTAATCATATAAAAACTTATACTTACACATTGTTTTAATGAAAACATCCACTAGTTAATGCTTTATATCTTCAAATTCTAATTAAATATCCTTATTTTATACATGATCCTTAGCGAACTGATATATAATTTCTTTATGCTTTATCTTAAATGTTAAATGGGGATATTAGTAAGAAATATTGCACTTGTATTATCAAATTTGATAGGAATTTCACTAAGCTCAATCATATTAGCTCTAAATTGTTGTCTGAGCCATAAAATTTAACTATAACAACTATTGACAACTACATATTTGGCTTTCACCCTAAACAAAGTTACAAAATTTTGTTTTATGTTAAACTAAGATAAAAATGCATTATCTAAAAGCCAACATGCATCGAATGTACTCTCCCATATAATCTATGTTTAAACACCCTAACAAGTCCAAAAATTTGTTTGCAAGTGTTAAGGGTTAATTTTATAGTGTTTTTAGATGTTATTTGTTGCGTATTTACCCTTATTTCAGTGTTTAATTTTTTGAATAATATTTAGAAATGTTTATTTTACAGGTTGATCTGAATAAATTAGAGAAATATACAAAAATATAAAAGAAAGAAGAAAAATGGACTATCAATGGCAGCCCAGTAGCCCATCATTGATGGATCCACAGACTACCATTGAAAAAGTCAAAAGCAAAAAACTAACGGTGAACTATTCATCCATCAATAGCACTGTTGCAATTTGGTGCAAATCGTCATTGAAGGGTGCAAACATGGTTTTTCAGCAAATTCTTCAACAATTGCAGCTTATCTTCTTCCTTCATTTAAAGCTGTTCCACTCCTATAAATAAAGGGCCTCTCCAGACGATTTAACCAATCAGATTTAGGAATTAAACACTTTTTTTGGTAGTTTTAGGTTGTTTTTTTCTTTTCAATCTTCTGTAACTTGAGATTTTCAGGTTATTTTCAATTTCTAGAAGCTTCACGCACGTGTTCTAAGTTAGAATACCATTTGGGGATATGATTTGGTTTATTCTAAACTCTTAATTTCGTGTATTATTGTTGCTATTTTGAATTAATCAAAGTCTTGTTACTTAAGTTATATTTATTATGTTATTAGATTAATTGTGGTGCTTAATATTTAATTTCCGTTAAGTTATCATGCTGAATCTATTTATGGATCATTAATGCATGATTAATGAATTAATCTTTGTTTATTGAATGCTTAATATTTGTCCTGAACTGATCACTTAGGATATTGTCATAAGATAATCTAGGATCCCACAATCTCTACCTAGGTTATTAGAAAAATCAATAAACAATGTGGCTTAAATCAGTGAAATAACCAAAGACGAGGTTAATAATGAGGGTGCTAGTTTTAGATTAAGATAATTTAGGACTAGACTTCTTGAACTTTATGCCTATTACCTAAGTTTGAAGCATAACCAAAATTCAAGATAAGAATAATAGAGATAAGTCAGTGTCTTAACCATAGCACTGCCTTGATTCAGTGAAGACCCTAGATTAAGCATCACTGACCTCTAAATCAATTAAATCATCAACCACCAAAGTTGAGTTGAATAATTTAGGAGAAATAATTTATAACTCTTTTACAATTGATTGGAATTTTTCTAGGCTTTTTAGATTAGCTTTTATTTATTTATTTTCTTAAATCATAAATTTGAGTGTTCCCTAGATAATTGTAATCCAATAGACCTAGTACTCACATCATATAAAGTTCCTCATGGGATCAGTAATCGGAGTCTTAAATATACTCCACTTTATTACTTGATTCAATCGGTATACTTGCTGAAAATTTGGTCTTGAATTAATTGTTAAATTCTTCATTGAATGATAGATTAATTTGAGCTAATTTTGTATGTGGCCAACTGCAATCAATTTTTTGGCATCATTGCTAGGGAAGTGAATTATAATATTAGGGATATATTGGTGTCAATTAATCTAGAGTTTGTTTTGTTATTTGTGTTGTTTTCTTTATTATGTTTAGTGTTTGTTTTATATTTCCTTTATCAGTTTCTTTCTTTGTTTTATTTTGTTGTCATATTTGTTTGTGAGTTGGGGCATCTTTTAGTAACTTAATTGAGTAATCAAGAAGATTTGTAGGCAAAATTATCCTGAAGTTAGGATTAGTTGGGGCGATGACTAAACAAATAAATTTGACAATTTTGAAACCTGTACCCCTGATTTCGATTGGCTAAATCCATCTTGTTTTGACCAACCATCGCCTTTTTTTTATCAACAATTTTTAAAAGCTTAGATTATTACGCCTCTATTTGGATGAATCACCCTGATTATTCGTGGCTCAATAAGGCTACATGCATTTCCCATTTAGGAAATCCTTCTCAGTTTAAGCATGATCATAAAACTATAGAGAAAATTTTAGAATCAATTAGGAGCATTGACCATGTAGAGCCAATTGAGCCAGTAAGTGTGAGTGGTGAGTCTACATAAGCTTTAGGTGAATCAATTTTCGAAACTGTTGAATGTGAGCATCAATTTCTGAGTCATTGAAAATAAGATAGATAAAGAGTCTAAGGTACCATATGAGAGCGTAGATTTCATAGGCATTTTAGC
>JAOXYD010023608.1:0-14479 GCA_028565735.1 Pinacopodium congolense | reverse complement strand
ATGAAACTTTATACCACTTTTAAAAACTATGTACAATGCATGATCAAAATTAAACCAAAATAACAAGACCTTATTTATGATATCTTGCAATCAATTGTAAGTTTCTTTTGGTATAATTACTTATGAACCACTTATTTTTAAGTTCATACGAAGCACATCTTAAAATTTTCCATCTTATAACTAAATCACTTACTTTTCCCTTTTAATCTTCTCAAATAACCCACTTAGTTTTTATTTAGTCACATAAACTATTATATTCGTATAAGTAAATTTTTATAAACCTTGCAAAAATTTTTTTCTTATATTAAAAAAACTGACTTAAGTTAAGAGGCTTGTTTTAAAATTTTTAGCAAACAAATTAAAATGTTTATTTTTTTTAATTATTAGAAGCATTACGAATAATTATCTCAAAAAATTAATTAAATATATTGTTATTTAGAATTTGAGTTTGGGAAATGACAAAATATTTTTTTATTCATACATATATGAAACTTCATTTAACCCGACGGGTCAAGCCGCGTTGACTCGAGATGAATTTGACCCAACCTGAATTCTACCCGACCTGAAATTAACCTGACCTGAAATTGACCTGAACCTAAATTAACCTGACCTGAACCCGAAAACATTTCAACTCGAAATGACTCAAACTTGAAATAACCCGAATTGAACCCGACCTGAACCCATATTGGTGTTGATCTGAAATGACTTGAACCCGAAATGACCCAACCCGAACCTGACCTAACCCACCCGATTGACATCCCTAAGCAGAATTCAGATCTTTTCTGTCCTGAAAAATAGATTATGGCCAGTGTTGAATCACTTCTTTTTTTTAATAATCATTTGATATATTTCACCTCCAATTCCAGAGGAAACGTCATCTACTGATCTGTCACCATTAGTAGTCCGATCGCTAGACGTCGTGTAAGAACCCTTCACTCATTGCCAGCACCCGACACCACGAGGGGCTATATGCCACCGTCTGACCAGTGTTCTTGGTGCCGAATACTCCTCCTAATCACTAACCACCCACCTACTTTCTCTCCTACTACGTGGTGCAATAAGTGTGGCCCTACTTTAGCCTTGGCTCCTTCGAAAGTGTAGATTGCCTAAGTTGTATAGTGGAAACGTTGGCCCATATTTGCTAAGTTTGGCCCTACTATTCTTTGACAGATTTCGTCCCTCTTCCAAATCATTTTTCTATGCCAACTTTACCAAGGCATTCGAGCTTTAAATTATTATATCTCTTTTTTTTTCAATTACTGTCTTTTCAGGATCTTATGTTGAACAAGACTATTGGTAAAAGAATTAAATTGGATGGTCTCTATACCATGACTAATTGCCTGTTCTCGAGTTTTCACGTCTTTTGAAGCTGATTGTGGATTAGGACATCCCTCTTTATCTTTGCTGAAGAAACTATGTCATTAATTTCATAATATCTCTTCTTTAGATTATGAGTATTGTCAGTATGCTAAACACCATCGTATGTATTCAATTCCTCATGTTTTTAACTAAGCTACAGTTCCTTCTGAGTTAGTATATTCAGATATTTGGGGTTTATATCTTATCGCATCTAAATTAGGGTTTTAATATTTTTTTTACTTTTATTGATAATTTTCCCATATGATTTGACTTTACTTAATAAAAAATCGTTTTGAAGTATTTTCAAAATTTATTGCCTTTTTTGCTAAAATTTAAACTCACTTTAATGTATCTATCAAAACTTTGAGGAGTGATAATACTAAAGAATATTTATCCGTGTCATTTAAAGCCTATATGTTACAAAATGGTATCTTTCATCAATCCTCATGCCTTGATTCACCATCTCAAAATGGTGTTATTGAAAAAAAATAATCATCTCCTCAAAATAGCTAGAGCACTCCTTTTCCATATGCATGTTCCAAAATCATTTTGGGCCAATGCTATTCCCACAGCTTGCTTCCTAATTATTCACATTTCGTCTTCTATTTTATGTGGTAAGATTCCATATCATATCCTTTTTTTCTACTGAATCATTATTTCCCCTTTCCCCAAGAATATTTGGTAGCACTTGTTTTGTTCGGGATGTTCATCCTCAAGTCACCAAACTTGATCCAAAATCATTAAAATGTGTTTTCTTAGGCTATTTATGATTACAAACGGCATCACTATTACTGTCCAACTCTCCATAAATATCTTTGTGTTGATTGATGTTACATTTTTAGAACATATTTCTTTCTTTCTTGTTTCCTCACCCTTTGATTAGGTACTTGATGACTTATTAACATATCAAGTTACTTATCAAACCCCAGGTTTCATTTCTCCTCCTCATACTACTACACATCAACCACCACCTATTCACTTGGTTTATTTTAGAAGAAGAGACCACTATAATCCAAGTTTAGCACTTATATCTTCTTCTCCATCAGATCCCATAATCATTTATTCTAATCTCCTAATTGCCCTTCACAAAGATAAACATCAATTCACTTATCTTATTTCATCTTATGTTTCTTATATTCAACTTTAATCTTCCTCTTACTTTTTGTTTCTTCCCTTGATTCTATGACTGTTCCAAAAATAATCCAAGAGGCATTATCCCATCCAAGATGGAGTGAGGCTATGATTGACAAGATTAATGCTTTAAATGCTAAAGGTACATGGAATTTAGTAAACTTACCCATAAGAAAGAAAGCTATTAGGTATAAATGGGTATCTGTAGTAAAAGTTAATTTTGATGGATCTATTGCTCAACTTAAAGCATGACTTGTTGCTAAAAGATATGCTCATACTTACAATGTAGATTATTCTTATATTTTCTCTTCTGTTGCTAAAATGACTTCTATTCATTTTATTCATCTCTATGGAAGTCAATTATGATAAGACCTTACATCAACAAGATATCAAAAAGACCTTCTTACACGACGATCTTCACGAAAAAGTCTATATGGAGCAACTACCTAGATTTGCTACTTAAAGGGAGTGTGGGAAAGCATGATTAGTTTGGAAATTCAGTCAAGTGATGGAAATATTTGGTATGACTAAGAGTAAATTTGATCATTCATTGTTATATAAACAGTTAACATCCAACATCATTCTCTTTGTTATATATATGGATGATATTATCATTACTAAAAATGATTCTAAAGGCATATCATCTTTAAAATCTTTCCTTCACAATCAATTTCAGATCAAAGACTTGGGAGAGTTGAAAAATATTTATGGGATTAGAATTAACAAGGAATAAGAAAGGGATTTTCTTATTACAAAGGAAATATGTAGATTATTTTTTATCTATGTAACACCCTGCTATCCCCTAGGAGGATATAGGGATGCTCACATGCAACTTTGTATGCAATCACAGTAGAATTAAATAAGTAATTTAGTAAACATGCAATCACATTAATCAACAACCACTAAAGACCAAAGTCCTAATCTAATTTAAACAAGCCATTTACAGAGTCATATGCACTCATACTATAGACACAAAATGAGAGTATAAAAAAAATAATCCACAATAATCCCAATTTATACAAACAAACCAAAATCTAAAAATACAAGAGACACATGATTCTTGGCCTTTGAAGTATCGACAATCCTATATCCTCATATTCTCCTATTTGCACCTACACAAAGCCAAAGTATCGTGCTAAGCATTTCGCTTAGTGGGGAAAAATAAGATAATACAATCACATAGACTACAAGATGCAGTCATGACATATTCAGAAATTTCAGTCATTTACCATGTTAAGTAACTTATGCATATAACAAATATAATCATTAATTCAATAACTCAATGCATAAAGTATAGTTTGAAATCAATCTCTTGTACAAATAGGTATAACCGAAGGTGATACCTTAACATGACATCACAGTCAATGTGCAATATCAAAACGACCTTAAGTTAGGCATATCTTTTTAATCAAAACTCAATGATAGCAATTTCAGAAAATCAAGTCACATAACATATATAACAAGTTAGATTGCTCGTCTTTAAATAAAAAAATGTGCGCGGGTACAGAAAGGTTAACCATATACGTTGGACATAGTCTTTAGACATATCAGTGTCGCTAAACAGACTTTGTTTGTAACAATAACGGTGTAAGCCGTGCCTGGCACATTGTGCCCATTGAGCCTTTGGCTTTACAAATCAGAACGGTTAGAGACTGTAACACATGATGTCAGTCAGAAACTATCATAGTGTAGCAAATGCTAGACCCCTATAGATATGCCTAATTACCCATAACTAGACGGAGCAGTAGTAAAACCAATTTTAAAAAACTCCTAAGCAATGACATGCAAAACCAAAATCCTACCTTATATCATTATATGTTTCACATAAATTATCCATGCATTTCATGCACTACATGTAATTCTTGTCATGTAATTTTTCTTACAATACAACATATATCAAGGCTATTATTACATGGATTACATTTTTAAGATTTTAAAAGTCAACAACTTATTATCCTTTAACTCATTTCATCAAGCAATAACATGTCATATACTCATCCAAGACACACTTGACAATTCACAAACCAATTTATGTCACAAAATCAATCATAAAACTCATTCTAAAGTCACATTACCCTTAGCAATCAACCCGTCTATTTTAGGATCAAAACTGAACCAATTATGGTTCCTCCATCTCCATAACCTTCCTCCATCATAAATAAACACTGCCTTTCCAAAGGCAATACACAACTCATCCTTAATCTCATTTCTAATCCACTACATAATCTGTCCAAAAAAAATTTAATTGAAAGCAAGTCAGGGCAGAATCTTTCCATACTTTAATCACCAAAATGGCACTTCAATTCCAGCTAATATTCAATCTAATTTTAAACCAATGACACCTGATTTTTCAATATAATAATTCAGGTCTAGATGTATTAAAACAGGACATATACATAGACCAAAATCGTAGCTAACATTTACCTTAAAATAGTCCACAAAGATGAACTAATTGCAGGAAATTTTTCAGAATCAATTTCAACATCCAGACTCAATTTCGAACTCAATTTCACTACCCTTAATGATAGAATCCAATTTCAGTTCCTTCATAAGTATTGTAGATAAAATTTCTAGTTTAAGTAGAACTTAAAATCATCCAATTTGGAAACCTACAGGTAAAGATATGAGCATAATACCAAAACCTACTCAGATGACCCAGCTTCAGAAATTTTCCAGCACTTCAATCACTTCCTTCACACATGTATGTTCGATTTTAGACTTCCTTCTTCATCAATAAACACAAATCAATACCACACAAATACTTTACCTTTCTAACCATGTTTAAAAGCTCCACACTTTTACAAAATTTCCAGAAAATTTTAGGGAACAAGCTGGAGTTTTGATGATGAAGAGAAAACCTACTTGACATGGATCAATTTAGCACCAAACTTAACTTCATGCATAAACTTCCTTAAAATTTATTAACTCACCTTATATGCAGCTGGAATCACCCACATGTAAGACAAAAGAAAAGCCAAAACTTGAGAGGAAGGAGGAATTTTCGGTGATGTAGAGAGAGACAAGGCCAAAGAGAAGTAATCCCCCTCTCTCATCTCTTTGCGTACTTGACACATGGCTACATGACAGAACACATGCCATCTTATATGTCCAACATGCATCCCCCTAATAGCCCTCAATCTATCACACAAAGATGTTTCCAAGAGCTCTTCCAGGTACTGAAAAATGTTCACATATAAAGGGTTACACTTGTTCTAAGTTATACAGCCACATGTCACTATTAATTCCATGTCATTTGTTCCACTGGAGCCCATGGATTTTAACCTGTGGATTATGGCTTAATTCTGAAATTTTAGAGATATAATTGGTTAATACTTGAAACATGAAAGTTTTAGTCCTATCTCTTAACTTTAATTTTCAACAAGAATAAGATCATTTGGATGAATATAACTCAGGTTATGATTTTTCTCCAAAAACTGCTTACAGTTAACCTAAAATTGGAGACAGTATGTTATATCTTGATTTCGGGTCTCTTAATGTCCGAATTTAATGAAGGATTGAACATGTAAAATGTTCCTTAATGTCCCATTGACCTGTTCATAAAATTTGGTAATTTTTGGATAAGTATATCATTGTTAATGGCAAAAATCGTGAGGGATACTTAAACACCACAATCCTACATCAGTTTTATTAATTCCATTCTTGATTTAATACCCACTTTGCATGTAAATCATGCATTTACAATTAGGATATAATTTGGGACTTTACAATCTAAGACTAGAAAATTGGGGGTTAAACCATGTATGATGGAGAATTATTAGAAGACATTGCAAAATATAGGAGATTGGTTGGAAAATTAAACTATTTTACAGTAACTCGTTTAAATATTGCATATTTTGTAAGTATTTTAAGTCAAATTTATGTCTTCCCTAATTATTCATCATTGGGGTGCCTTAGAGAAAATTATGTGTTATTTAAAAGGAGCTCTTGATAAAGGAATATTATATAAAAATCATGGACACACTTATATTAAATGCTTTTCAAACGCTGACTGGGAAGACTGATAGAAGGTCCACTACAGGCTACTGTGTACTTGTTAGAGGAAATTTAGTATTGTGAAAAGGTAAGAAACAATATGTCATATCGAGATCTAGTGCATAGTCTGAATATCAAGTCATGACACAATCAACATGTGAATTAATTTGGATACATCATCTCCTAATAGAAATTGGCAATAAAGCTTCAATCTCAACAAAGTTATAGTGTGATAATCAAGTTGTCATGGATATCACTTCTAAGCCGGTATTCCATGAACGTACAAAGCATATTGAGATAGATTGCCATTTTGTTTGAAAAAAATCCAACAAAACTTAATCTCTATATGATATATTAAAACTAACTAACAACTTAAAGATATTTTCATAAAAGCTTTGAATGAAGTGCTAGTTAATTATATTTATAATAAATTAGGCATGATTAATATCCATGTCCAACTTAGGGAGGAGTGTCAAAGATATGAGAAGATTCTAGTATTATATCTCTTGATTGTATGCATCTATAACAGGTATCCCAATAACATTTGGGAACATTATTTTGAAGTAATAAAGCTATAGTGATTTCTAAGAGATGCCTATTTTTCCTCTTGCCTATTCCTTTTTGTGTGTGGGTGTATTAATGTAAGATAAGTAATGAATAATTAATTCTTTTTGAAGAAATAGTGATAGAATTTGGTTGAAGTAATCTCTTGCATTATCACTTAGTGGGTTTTTAATTCTCACCCAAAATTAGTTTTTGATCACTTGAAAAATCTTGAAAAGATGTCACAAACTTTTTTTTCATAAGATAGACCTAGGTTACCATTGTACAATAGTCTATGAATGTGACAAACCACCTTACCCTTGTAAGATTCAAAACTCTATAAGGACCCCATATATCATAATGAATTAAAGAAAAAAGCAACATACTTCTAATATTACTTAAAGGATACAAACAATATTTATATTTAATAAGGACACACACATCATAGTGTAAACTACTAATTTTAATATTTTTGAATAACAATGGGAACACAGTTTTAAGTAAACCAAATGGTGGATGACCAAGATGATAATGATGGAGTAAAATGTCCTCTTTATTGGTAGAATGGGTAGATAGGTAAGATGCTGAAATGGAACTATTTTTATCTTCCTCGGCATCAAGGATATAAAGCCCATTTATTTCCTTAACAAGCCTAATCATCTTCCTTGAGACCAGGTCCTGCAAAATATAATGTGTAAGATAGAAGATTACTTTACAATTCAAATCACAGGTGAGTTTTTTTATGGATAAAAGATTTACAGTTAATTTAAGGATATATAAGACATCTTTTAACACAATTTTAGAAGTAAGAGGAATGGTTCCTTGACTTACAACAGTTGCAAAACTTTCATTTGCAATTTTGATTTTTTTATTGTTGGGACAAGGCTTATATGAGATAAAAGGCTGATGTGAAAAAACATATGATCGGTAGCACCTAAATCTATGATCGAAGTAATGTTTTAGACCGAAAAATAGAATAAGAAATAGAAAACTTACCTAATTGAGCCAAGGAACAAGAGTTGTCAGGTGTTCTAGTTGATTTCAACATAGATTTCAGCTCTTTTATCTCTTCTTTAAGAGTTTTAAATTCATCTTGATTTGGTTTTTCACTAGGAACATCCTCAGCATTTATCATGTAGGCTTGTCCATGGGATTGTCCTCTATAATTATTTCCTTTTCCTCCAATCGTCCAGTTTCCAACAAGCATCTTTGATATAACGTGCCTTTTTATAATAGGTGCACCAAACCCCATCTCAGTTGGATTTCTTTTCATTTTTATTAGCCTCGGTAGTATGTTTATCCTTTACAGAATTTATGATAGATCCCTCATTTGTTGGATTGTAAAGCATCACTCCTCGACAAATCTCCTCAACTCGTATCATAGAGGAAACACCCTCAAGAGATGGGAGGATTCCTTTTTCAAGAACTTGAACTCGAACTTGATCAAAATCCATATTTAGACTTACAAGGAATTCAAATATTCTCTCCCTTTCCACAAATTTTTCTGCAACATGATAACATATTCTCCACACTTCATTTTAAAGTTTTGATAATAATCTAATTCAAGCTACAAGCCTTTCATAGTACTGCAGTACTTAGTGATAGAGCTTTGTAGTGTTGATTCCGGTTCAGATCTCATAAATCAATGCAACATCTTGCATCAAGCCTTTCATAGTACTGTAGTACTTTGTGACAGAGCTTTATAGTGCTAATTTTGGTTTGAATCTTATAAATCAACATAACATCTTGCATGTTTTAATAGGTTTGACGAACATTTTCCTAAACTTTCCTAGCAGTTGTTAGTAACATACATGTTTGACTTACTTTAGGTGTCATAGAGTTCCACAACCATCATACAATCATGGAATCTTCCTCATCCCATTTTGCAAATGCAGAATCACTAAATCAAGTCCAGTTCCCATAAGATGGCTCAATTTTCCCCTTTTTTTGAGAAAGGTCTTAACAAATTGAGACCATTGAAGATAATTGTGGCTATTGAGTTGGTAGAAATATTGAACATTCTGCAATTCTCCTCTTGGCTCAATTGGTGTCTCATATTAGTAGACTTCAATATTGGAACTAATGATAGTAGGTTAATTTTTGAATGAATCCGACATAATGAAGTAATAAGAGAAAAAAAAAACCGGGAAGAATTGAGAGGAGTTCGACAACTAGTACCTAAGATTTAGAAGAAATTTTTAAGATTAAAAGGGTTGTAGATAAGCTATGCTACCATGAACAAAAATCTGAAATTCTTTCTCGTTATTTTCATATAATGGATACACTTATATAGATACAAAACTAGCGTTCAATTTTAGGACATAAGCTAACCTTTAAAAATAACTCATTGACTAAATAAATTTAAAAATATTATAATAAAAAATAGCCTACAAATTAGCCTATCAACTAGCCATTTACAATTATGTATCTTTTTTTGGAAAGTCAAAGAATCAGTGATTCTCTAATAATTATCAACTTGAAAAAATATATAGATCCTGATGATGCTGATGAAGAAAATGTTACTTATTATGCTTTATTTACATATAATGATCTAGTAACATTTGAGGAAGCAATAAAGGACAATCAATAGGTTCAAGAAATGGATGAAGATATTCATGTCATTAAGAAAAATAACACTTATGAGCTAACTACTCTTACAAAAGGAAAGAAGACAATTGAAGTTAAGTGGGTGTATAAAATAAAATAAAAACCTAGTGGAGATGTGGAATGTTTTAAAATAAGATTAGTTGTTAAAGGATGAAAGCAAAAACCTGGATTTATTATTTTGAAATATTTACTTCAATTGTTATATTAGATACTATATAGATGATTATCTCTCTCTCTGCTTAAAATCATTAGAAGATATATCAAATAGATGTGAAGTCTTGAAGAAAAAGTTTATATTGAACAACCAACTAGATATATAAAGAAAGAAAGTGAAGATAAAGTTTATAGAATGAAGAATGCGTTATACAAATTAAAGTAAGCTCTATAAGCATGGTATACTCGTATTAATACATACTTCCTTAATAGTAGTTTTCATCGATGCCCATATAAATATGCCTTATATCTTAAAAATAATAAGGATAGAGACATCATTATTATTTGTTTGTATGTAGGTGATTTGATCTTCATAAGTAACAAAGTAAACTCCTAACGTAATTCATGGAGGATATGATTACATAGAATAAGATGATAAATATGGAATTAATTTCTTACTTTTTTTGCTTTGAAGTAAAACAAATAGAAGATGACATATTCATTTCTTAAAAGAAATATGCTTAAAATATTCTAAAAAAGTTCAAGACGAATATGTGCAAACTAATGTTGACTCATGTCGAAGAAAAGTTAAAGCTTATAAACGATAGTAACGGTGATTTGGTTGATGCAACAAAATTCAGGAGACATGTTAGAAGTATAAGGTACTTAACAGCAACTAGGCTGGATATTGTTTATAGAATTGGATTTGTGAGCAGATTCATGGATGTGCCATAATAATCTCATTGGCAGGCTACAAAATGAATTCTTAGATATATTATAAGTACACTTGAACATGGTATACTTTACTATTATAATAATAAGGTGGAGTTAATTGATTATACTAATAGTGATTGGGCTAGTGATACTGAGAATTGAAAAAATTACTTTCGATTATGTTTTTAATCTTAATTCAAGGGCTTTTTCTTGGCATCTAAAAAACAATAAGTTGTAGCTCTTTCAATAGCAAAAGTTAAGGATATTGCAGTTATAGGTTATGTAATTCAAGTTATTTGGTTACGAAGAATGTTCAGCGAGTTCAACATCAATAACATGGTCCTATAATAATTTTGTGTGACAATAAATTAACAATTTCCTTCACAAAAAATTTCAGTCTTTTATGGTTTTAATAAGCATATTGACATAAAGAATCGTTATATTTTGGACTTAGTGAAAAGTAATTGTGGTTGAATATTGTTGTCTAAAAATCAAATGGCTAATGTTTTCATGAAGGCCCCTAAAGCTGACGCATTCTTTAGGCAAAAAAAGATACTTAGATTGATAAAGTATAAAGCTTGGTTTAAGGGAGGATGTTGAAAATTAAACCTAGTAAGTTTTTTTGTCAAAGAAGAAAGCTTCGTCTGTATCTAAGCATGAGTTATAAAGAAGAACATAAGCCACTATCTTGAGTTACAGTGATCTTAATAGATCATGCTACGTGGGACCAGCAGTAGAAATATGAGACTAATGATAGTAGCTTTTTTTTAATTTTTATTATCGTGCTTTTGATTTTGTTTGTTCATTCATTGATTTTTGGCTTAATATTAGGAGTAGTGGAGTTGTTGATAATAATTTGGCTTCTATTAATTATTATTTAGATAGTGTAGAATCCCCGTTATACTTTAAGTTTAGAAGTTAGTTGTGTTTGTTACTGTATGTGTGTGTGTGTGTGTGTGTGTGTGTGTGTGTGTGTGTGTGTGTGTGTGTGTGTGTGTGTGTGTCAGTGCATATATGTATTATTAGTATTGAAGGGAGTACTCAGTGGTTTTCCTTTTGCAATAAAAAATTTCTTTGGTTTATTTCTTATTATAAGTAGAAATAGCTCTTGTATTTTCTTTGTTTTATCTGTTTGTGAAACACAAGTCTGATTAGGACCTATCAATTAGTATTAGAGTCATGTTGACCGATAAAGAACGAATTAAGACTCTTGAAGTAGGAATGGGTGAGCTACAAAATGAAATAAGTTGAATCAAGTGAAGCCTAACTGACAAACTCCAACGCATGGAAGAAGCAATTGCTGGGCTGTTTAATGAGGTACTTTCTCAAGGATCAAGCAATAATTCATAGGTTCACTCTTAAAACAATCAAGAGGGAAACTGCAGAATTACTGAGGAACATCAACTGTTTTCTTCAAGGACCACAAGCTATAATTCCCAAGGCTTTTCAGCAGAGATTCCACTAATTGGTTTTTCCGTGTAAATCAACTTTTTGAGTATCAAGCAAATCATAACTTGTAAAAAATTCCCTTAGCATCCTTCCACCTTCAAGGCGAGGCAAACCAATGGTAGCAAGGGCTCCGCAAGACATATAACGATGAAAGGCAATAGGTGACATGAGGAAATTTTCAGTCTAAACTTTGGACTAGGTTCGGGCCAATAGAATGTGAAGACTTCAATGAGGCATTTTCTAAAATTCAACAAACACGATCCTTATGGGATTATTAAAGATAATTTGAACGATTAGGCAACCAAGTTTAGGGGTGGACTCAAAAGGCATTGGTAGGCACATTCATGGGAGGGTTGAAACCTAAAATTACAGATGGCATGCGTATGTTCAAACCAAAAACATTAAAGGGGGACATAAGTTTGGCGCGAATGAGAGACGAAAAAATTTTGTTCAACCTCCATGAATTGCACCTATAACAAAACAACTTTCATGGAAGGAAATAGAAAAAAGGTGTGCATAAGGACTTTGCTTCAATTGTAATGAAAAATTTATGTCAGGACACAGGTACAAGGGTCACCAATTACTCTTGTTGGAAAGAGATAATTCAAATAGTAAGGAGGTTGTTGATGATGGGTATGAAAGTCAGGTTCAATTAACTTTAAGTTGTAGTGAAAGAAGAGGGTAGTGATGAGATACTGCGATTTTAGTAGATCGTGCAACGTGAGAACATCTCTAGAAATTTGGGACTAAGCATCTTGTTCTTTTTAATTTTATTTGTCATGCTTGTGATTTTATTTGTTCATTCCTTAATTTTTAGTTGAGTAATAGGAGTAGTGGAGTTGCTCATAATAAGTTGGCTTATATTGGCCGTTATTTAGATAGTGTAAAATCCTAATTATACTTTAGGAGTTAGTTGTGTTTGTTGCTATATATATATATGTATGTAATAAGTGGTTTTTCTTTTACAATAAAAAAGTTTCTTTAATTTATGGCAAAAATTAGGGAGCCACTAGTGGTGGCCCCCTGGTAGCCACTGGTGGCATTTTTGTAAAAAAAGCTTGTTTTTTGGAAAGTTTTTAAATACATGAAGGGTAAAAAGATCTTTTGATTTTAAAATAGGGGGATCTCACCACCTTTTACCCTCTGGTGGCTACCGGGGGCTCCTTAGTCGCCCCCTTAGTTTATTTCTCACCATAACTAGAAACAACTTTTATATTTTCTTCATTTTATCTGTTTGCGAGTCACAACTCTGATTGGGACCTATCACACTATTTTTTTTTATCAAACCTAGAGTTTGTATTTGATTTGAATTTTATATATTGTAATTTTTTATCATTTACTTATAAAAGTTAGTTGTAAACTGACTTTCATAACCTATAAAAGAAGCTTAGCTTCTTAGTTATAAAAGAAGAGATAAGAAAGAGAGGGAGAGGGAGAGGGAGAGAGAGGCTAGGATATATGTAGGGATGTCAATTGGGTGGGTCAAGTCGGGTTCGGTTTGGGTCATTTCGGATTCGGGTTATTTTAGGTCAACACCAATTCGAGTTTAGGTGGGGTTCAGGTCGGGTCATTTCGAGTTTGGATCATTTCGGGTTGAAAGGTTTTCAAGTTTAGATCGGGTTAATTTGAGTTTAGGTCAATTTCAAGTCTGGTTAATTTCAAGTCTGGTGGAGTTCGGGTTGGGTCAAATTCAGATCGGGTCAATATGAGTTGACCCGCTGGATTAAGTGAAGTTTCATATATGTATGGATAAAAAAATTTGTTTGTCATTTCCCAAACTCTTAATTTTAAATAACAATATGTTTAATAAATTTTTTGAGCTAATTATTCGTAATGCTTTTAATAATTAAAAAATAAGAATTTTAATTTGCTTGCTAAAAATTTTAAAATGAGCGATTTAACTTAAACCATTTTTTTAATATAAGGAAAAAAACTTGTTTGTAAGATTTTTAAAATTTTACTTATACGAATATAATGGTTTATGTGACTAAATAAAAACTAAGTGGGTTATTTGAGAAGCTTAAAAGGGAAAAGTAAGTGATTTAATTGCAAGATGGAAAATTTTAGGATGTGTTTCGTATGAACTTAAAAATAAGTGATTAATAAGTAATTATACCAAAAGAAAATTACAATTGAATGCAAGACATCCTAAATAAGGTCTTGTCATTTTGGTTTAATTTTGATCATGTATTGTACATAGTTGTTAAAAATGGTATAAAGTTTCATAACATGGTTATTGAATTATTTTTATTATTCATATGGTATAAAATTATTTTTTAAATCTTATTTAATATTTGGATAGTTAAGAATTGTTTTAGCCATTTGTTTGTATTTTTATAATTAAAATTCGCTTAGTTCACGTAATTTTTTAATAAACTACTTGATGTATACAATAGTTTATATTAAATAAATTATTTGTTTGATTAAAGTTATAATTAATCGCATTCTCAAGTTAATTAGTATTAATAAATTTATGACTTATTTTCTCATTATACCTCAATAATCTTAAAGACTTCAAGAAGAATATCAA
>JAOXYD010023597.1:0-14481 GCA_028565735.1 Pinacopodium congolense | reverse complement strand
TATTATTAAGTGAAAAAAACATAAAAACATTGATCACTTAATTGACTATTTAACCTATTGGGGTGTTATGAAAGAGTGTTGCATCGATTCTTTCAATTTTACGTCTTAGAAAGAATTCGAACAACCTCTTCTCTTCATTGATATATGATCCATGTTTTTCTTGATGAACATCCGTCTCGTTATTGGCATTTCAGTCACAACCGATATATTGCAATAAAATCAATGTATTTCCACGATCCATAGTTACCAATAGAAAAGGTAAGAAAAGATTTTGGAATGAAAGTGTAAGATAATATTAAGTACATTCACACCCACATACATACACATAAAAATACCTATGTTGGACCCATTTGTTCCCAAGTACAATGTTGTATTCTATTTAAGTCCTTTCTCTTCTCAAATTTTCAAAGAACAATATTGATAGTTGGTGTAATTTTAAGCATTAAAGCAAACTCTAGTAAAAAGAAGTTGAAAGAAAAGCAATGTTCCTTATTCACAACTTTACATACATTATTATTTACCCCAAAAAAAAAACTCATCATACATTATTTGATAATGCATATACCAATAATAGGGAAAAAAAAAGGAGTGTATACTTATACGAGGATAGGATAATTATGTCTAAGATATAGTCGTTATTGTATGTATAACGCAAGTCTTCATTGGCTCAATTAACTTATAGCACAAGGTGCTGTCTCCACTTATATACATAAAATTATTTGTGTACTATTATATTCACTTAATTGTTAACTAAACATTGGATTTCCCATTAATCAAATCTGTAGAAATTTCATTCCTTTTCTCCAGCAACCTCTGTTTTAATTAGTTATAGAATTCACCTGCATCACTTATTCTTCCCACGACCTACCTAAGCCCTAATAAACCAATGTTCTTTTTTCTGCAGTGACAATCTTTTCATGTATGCCTAGAAATCAATTACCTTACACCTTATATTCTTGATTTACAGTAAAATTGTAATATTATTTATATAACATAAACCGAAACCCCATCTTTATCCAAAGTTTAGTATATTACTCGATTGGTTTATATAACACTTTAAGCCAGTCAAACATCGTAACTATTTTTCTTCTTGATAGGGAATAAGGGTTTTGTTCTATTATAATGCAAAACAATAATGGAATTGGAACAGGAGGCGGAGGAGGATGTACAGCATGTGCTTCGTGTAAGCACCAGAGGAAAAGGTGTGGAGAAGACTGCACGTTGGCACCATATTTTCCGGCGAGCCGGAGCCGAGAGTTTCAGGCAATTCACAAGGTGTTTGGTGTAAGTAACGTGACGAAGTTGGTGAAAAGTATGAACAAAGAGCAGCGAAAACTGTTGGTAGAGTCGCTGATTTGGGAGGCCATGTCCAGGAAAAAAGATCCAGTTTCAGGTCCTCTAGGGGATTACAGAAGATTACAAGAGGAACTCGGACGTTGCAGACAACAGAATCAATTGATGTTTGATGCTCTAAATCAGCTGCGGCAACAACATGCAGGAGGGGTTTTTTGGGATACTACTAATTTAATGACGAGTAATACGATTACCAGCAATGGCGTAACTAAGGGATTTGGAGGGTTAATTAGTAATAATAGCAGCAGCAGCAGCAGCAGTGACATGATTTTCGTAAATTACGAAGTTGGCGATGATGTAATTGATAGAGATGCAATTGGTGAAATGAAGTCGTTTAGCTATCCCACAAATTACGTGCATGGTCCGGAGAAAGTTAAAGAAAACAGCCTGAGCCTTCAACACCAGAATTCACTTTCAGGATTTAACCATGAGCGATACAATCCATCACCATCCGCACCGGTACCATTTTTCCGGTAAACTGATCAATTCTCGATACCATTACATAGTCGGAATTAATATTTCATAAGAGGTATTTTATTTAATATTACTTAAATGATCATATAATTAAATTTATATAAAAATATGAATCAAAGTTAATTTTAAAATTGATTAGTTTATAATTACTTTGTCTATTCATTGTATTTGACTGACCCCTCACCTTAAATTTATCCGTGTCAGGACCTATCAATAGCATGGAGGATCAACCAAATATTTGCGTTTGTCATCGTAAGTTGAATTTGGCAGTGTGTATGGAATGGGTTGTAATTATCCAATACATCATACTTTGTACCTTTTTTTCAGAAACACTTGATCTGGTGAAGGGGCTTTCTTTTCTTTTCCATTACATGTTACGGGGATCTCAATTTCAAGCTCATCATTTTGTTTCAATCGTTATGTTCTATAGAAGATATTATATGTTATTTAATTATAATATTGAAAACTCTTTTAAGTTACAATTTCAATATTATGAACAAATAGAACATTAGTAATAAAACGGAAGAAATTATTTGAAAATTGGATTATATCACCTAAGAATAACGGATAATTTTAAGAATATAATAATTGAAATAAAAAATCAAATCACATAAGAATTTAATGTAATTAACCTTAAATATTTTAAAAGATTAACATGAAAAAAATAATAAGAAGAAGATGAAATTGTGATGGTAATTAAAAAGAAGAATAAAAAGCATATGTTTTTTTAGATATATGATTTTATCAACTTTTTAAATTTCATTCCCTACCGGTCGGTATGGTGGAAACGAAACGAAAAGAACTTGTACTGTACTAAATTTGAATACCAGCCGTTTTGATCAGTACCGACCAAAACATGCCATACCAGCCTATATCGACTGATACCAAGAATAAAAATTTTGAAAAAATTTTGAAAAAAAGAAAATTTTATATTTTAACCTTTTGATTTTAAATGTTTAATTTTTATTTTCTATTATAAATATATTTATGGACTATTTTATAAATTTTATAAAATTCAGATATCTATTTATAATTTTAAAAAATTATCTAAAACGATATCGGTATAAATTCGGTACCGGTACCGATACGATATTAAAAACCTTGAATTTTATACACCTAAAAAAATTATAGGAAGAAAGAAAATAAAGATGTTAAAGAACAAACCTAGAAAAGAGAGACAGATGGCTCTCTCTTTGTTAGGGATAGGAAAGTTAGGTCCCAACAACAAGAGATCGCAAGTACTTGTAGTAGGTTTCATCAATCTTATCTTATAATCATACTATGTTTCACCAAAAATATTACAGTAGCTTTACTTGCGACACAAACCTTCGAACTAACCCATCTCATCATTTCGTACCTTAAAAACTATGTTTAATTACAATGGTTCTATGTTTTATTGGAATGCTTGCTAGAGACGATCTCCAATTTGTAAGATGGGCATTAAAACCGAATCCAAATTCTGGCCCATAGAATGCTACATTGTAGCTTAAAGTTTAAATTAACATTAATAATAAATTATGACATTGATCTATTATCATACGGAGATATTGTCACATATCATAAATCCCATAGCTAAAATTTTCAAATAATATTCTTAATTGTTGGCATCCTGACAAAATTACTTAGGAATATCAAATTAAAGAAAAGGCATCATAGAAGTGCATAAAATCAACTATTACTTGAAAAATTAAAGCATAACATTAAAAATAGGTATCTTAAAATGCAAAATAAATAAATAAATAAATAGGAGTTAATTCTAGTTGGATAAAAATTACAAGTTGATACATTAAAAAAGGTTGCTCACATTTTATACAAAATTGGTAATGTTAAGTATAAACAGTATTGTTGATAATCCAAAGGGCTACGGTGAACAGTATAAGAGAGATTGCACGGAAACAACATATTCGATTATTCACAATTAAATATCACAAATTCCAGAGGATAATCGTTGTAACTTAAAATAAGCAAATTTTATCCATTTAAAAACAATTTTATGAAAGAGAAATCATGAAAATCAACAGAAAAATATAGGGGTAAAGCAATAAGGTCCATTGTTGAATCATACTATCCCAACAGTTGCTTTGTGATTAACTCGAAACAAATTGCAATGCACCTATTTCTTTCCGGCTGGCTCTAACTCCATCTCTTGAAGATTGAGCAATAAGTCATTAGAGTTGAGGAAAACCTTGTTGGTGGAATTTGCAATAGTATGTGCATTCTCTCTTGAAGCTTCAATTTTCCTTAATGTGATGAATGCAGGATTGCTGGCAGTTGCTTGACCAATTAACTCGATACTCTTAGACTCTCCCTGCATACCATTAAATAAGAAATTAGGAACATTAAGAGCAAGCACCATCTTTTGCCAGTAAATAATGAAATATATACCTTCCATTATATAAGCAGATAAAGAACCCACATTTTTAACTAGTGTAAGTTATGGCATTACAGGTAAGCATTTTCTTTCTAACCTGGGCTCTAATGACAGTACTCCTTTTGTCTTGTTCAGCTTTCTCCACAATAAATTTAGCCCTTTCTGCTTCCTGTGCGGCTACTTGTTTGGCTTCAATTGCAGCAGTAAATTCTTTCCCAAAAGTCAGGCTCGTAATAGATACATCATCAAGTGCCATGTCAAAATTGGCAGCCCTTTCTGTCAAAATCTTCCTTATTTCTCTACTCACGTTCTGCACCAACACAAAATTAATGCATGTATGCTTCAACAACTATGTGAAAATCAAAGGATGAATCTCATCTTCATTATAAAAGTCAGAATTTTCCCTTTGAATACAAACTATCTGTGAAAAAATTTTCAAATAGTATTAAAGGATGTTAATATAATAAAATATATTTGTTAACACCAGGAATTCCCTAATCAATTCTTACCTCTCTCTGCGTAATTAGCTGGCTGGCATTATACTGAGCAACCACTGCTTTCAATGTTTCATGAATGATAGAGGGCAAGACTCTTTCATTGTAATTCTCACCAAGATTACGATATATTCTTGGCAATTGGTCTGCCACAGGACGAGTAAGAACCCGAAGACCAATTTTTACCTGAAGATAGTGGGATTAATATTTACAATACCTAAATTTGAAGTATCACAAACCGTGAAGAGATAAAAAAGTGAACTACAAAACCCATAACTATACATGCAGCTATCAGAAGACCTAAAAGTTATCCATGAATTAACTTAAATGGCAGTAAAAAATATCCAAGTATGAGCAATTCATGTTGAACTTAGAAAGCCAGAAGAAAGAGAAAATAATTACACCAAATATACCCAAGTTTGCATGCATCATCTGGTTCCCAAGTCCTCCATTCAGTTGACTAAATAACATGAATTGCATTCATGCATCAGGAGACAAGCGAAAGTTCAGGTCAAGGCAACGGATGAACGTTTTTTTGAAAAGATTATTACTAGGACAACGTCACGGACAGCAGATAAAAATCAAAGGATGTTATTGTATATTACTAGCATATGACGGATATTTTGAAAACAGAAGGCATTAATCAATACAATATCTCGGTGATGAAGTTTAAAGGACCTTCATTATTTTTTCTCAATGCCTTTAAATCCCAAAAAAAAAAACCATTAACAGTCTTAATGGCCTTGGGGAAAGGTAAGGTAAAAGGGCAGGGTGCATTACCATTTGAAGATCACGGCTCCCAGAAGTACTTTCAACTAGATGCGGACGTGCACGCACATCATAGATTACTGGTCGTTCGAACCATGGAATCATAAGGTGAGTCCCCTCAGGATAAACCTGAAAATTTATTGAATGGATAAATTGGAATACTAGCATTTATCTTTGTTTAAGACATTGAGATACCGGCAAAGAAAATTACAAAGTAAAACACTCAATGAAAGCTCAATAATGTCAACTCTGCTGTGTAGCAGTAATTTGCTGCAAAGATTAAGAAAAAATCAACCAGTCAAATTTGCCTAAACGATTCAAATTCAGACAACGTAGCAAGCATAATATATGAAATAGGCAGCAGTTTATAGAATGTCAAGTAAGCTGTTTGAAGCTCCAGGAGCTTAAGAATCATGCAGAATTCATATGGAAAAGCTTTGTTTGATAACCAGAATCTTCTACTCACTACATTATAAACTAGTCTTCTACTTCTTAATGCTAGTAACTAACAAATGGTGACAAAGTGAAACCACTATGCCTATGTACATTAACTACAAAGTCACTTCCAGTCCTTGGAGGATTCATGCTCTCCTCATCCTATGAAAGTGTCAATTAAAATTTGAGTCATATACTAAGCTTTTGGAAGATATTCTGCAGCAACAAAAACTTCAAACCCAGAAAAGAAAGTATAGAGCAAGTAAAGCCAGCACAAAGTAAAAGAAACCAACAAATAAACAAGCTATAGGGCACAGAAAATCTGGAACTGGAAAGAGGCTTTCTTTTATGTCTACACATATGTATATTAGTAGCAGCCTCAGATCAAGTCTAGCCTGTGCCTCAAGAAATAATTGACAGAGAATAAAATGTTGGGTTTTTAAGCTTGTGATTACCAAAATAACAAAAATAAAAAGCGATCAAGACCAAATTATTATTGTTACTTAGGCATGCATTTCAGAAATTTGTTATAAAAACCAATATTGCGGGTGCATTGAGATCGCTGAGCAACTTGTACGAGTTAGGTGCTAGTTATAGGACCATAAAATGGAGATGAACTAGTTGAAAGCACAGAAGGTGTATCCATACATGAAACATAGAGCCATACACTTACTGAGTAATTACAATAGAGAAAAATTGACAAGCGTCGGTCTGCAGTCAAATAAAATCAGTCATCGTGAATTAATAAACCTATATTTCATAAATGGAAAATAAGCTAAAACAGTAACCTTGTCTTTGACACCAACAACCCTGTTGAACATTATGGCTCGATGCCCTCCCTCAACATTGTAGAGACTATTAGAAATTGCATACAAACCAAGTGCACCGAAAACGCCAGCCTTAATCAGGGCAGAAGCTGCACCGCCACCGGGCACCTTCGGAACCTTGACATTGTTGAAATTCATCTCCGCAAAATGCTTGAATACAACAGTTTAATGTCAATGTTTGTATTTAACTATTCAAACACTTATGCAAGAACGTTTCATTCCATTGAAATAACGGATAAAAAAATGATTATAACATCATTTCATAGACAAGAAGTTATCATCGCAATATTGCTTGTTATTCAAAAACCCATCTGAGACAGTAACTCTAAAGTTAAATTAGTAACAGGTTCCCTTCCTATCATCGCAAAATTTCCATTTCACGTCCCTTGAAAATGGATTCTTCCAGAAATAAACATTTGGCAATTAGGAGGACAAACAATCGTCGAAAGAAACTACGCGAGGAAGAAAAAGAACGGAGAAGAAGAGTTTTACCTAAGAAGAAGAAGAACTGCCGTCGTGATAGACGAGGCGACAAAAGAAGAGAAATACTGGAAACAAAGAGGTGAGCTAGATGGGAAGCCTCCTAACTCAAAAAGTCAAAACCCTAAACCCCTTATCGGTTTTAATAATTTTATATATTTTTAATTTTCTTTTTCTGTCCATTTTTTACATCGTTTGGGTCTCAGCTTTCAATTCTGACAGGCCCGTCTCCCATAAAACCCCACCCACCTTTATCACCCGATGTTGAAAATTTTAAAATTGAAAAAAAAGATTTATATATATATAAAGACTAATTGAAAAACTAAAGAAGTAAAAAGACTACAGATCAAAATATTAAGGAGTTTATTTCTCATTTTGAAATAAAAAGGAGAAATTTCTTATATGTGAAGTATAAAGAATCTTTTATATGTAATCTATTTTTTGATGAATTATGTCAATTTATTAGTAATTTCTACCCTTGTAACAATTTGTTTAATTTATTTATTGAAAACAAAAATTATAATTTTATTGAAAATATATTGAAAACAAATAAGAAAATGTGAAACTTAGATTTTATATTCTATTGAATAAAATTTAAAATAAAGTTTGTTGGTAACCACTTAAGTTCCATATATAACCATTATTATTATTATTTGATAAAAAAAGTAATGAAAATTAACATTAACTCATCTAAAATTTAGTTTAGTATGATTTTGCTTAGAGTTGATATAAGTATAATGCACTACAATTTTTTTAAAAAAATAAATCAATTAATAAGAGAGCAAAGATAAGGTTACAAGGACCAGAACAAGGACACGTGGGCATAAGGGAAGCCCACCACGTTATTTACAATCTAAGACAATCTTCAAAGGCTTACTCCTAATCTAATCGCGTCTCACATCTACTCCCAAAAAAAACAAACCCATCATCAGTCATCTTTTGATCGCCCCCATAGCCCTTTGCATGTCTCTAGAAACTCTTACTTCTAGTCCAACTCAGAACTTCCACATCCTTACTTCTTTCTTTGGACAGCCTCCTTATCAGGTAAGCTTGCAGTTTCCTCATCTTTCTAAACCTTACTCTTATCCTACACCTTTGATTTATACATTTGCTCATGATAAGGTCATCAAAGATTTATGGCTTATCAAAGCTCCTTTCCTCTTTTTGGTTCCATTGACCTTGTTAATTCCCTTGATCTCCCAGCTCAGGCCATAAATTGATCGTTGTAAAAATTAAGGGTCAAATGCGGTTTAAATTTTGAATTTAATAAAATTCATAATATTAATTTTAAGTAAAAATTACTATTTAAAAATTTGAATTAGATATTACATTGATAAAAAGAGAGATTTAAGATTTAAAAGATCAAATGTTATTAAATTGGAATTAAATCATTAGAAAACCAAACATTTGTGAATATTTTATCACATACCAATACTTACATTTTAGTTTGAAACTCATGATATAAAATTTGCAACGTTATTATAATTTGGTAATTGTGTGTGGTACCACTCACCATACAACCAAATTTTATGTCGCATATTTTTGATAAATCTAATGTTTACTTCACCTTTTCATGCATAACATTCATTCAAATTCATCCTTCAAAGCATAAAACACTAAAGGAGAATTTTTTTATGTTCAAACAAATAAGCAAAAAATGCATGCTAAAAATTGAATTGGAATAGGACTATCATTTTGAACTTATCAAATTACGAATAAAATAATTTAAAAATTTTGGATTTTTTGGATTTTTATTATAAATTAACCAAATTTGCTATCGTAAAAACTATATTTAAAACTTTAACATTTTAATCAAATTATAAAAGAATTATAACGTTTTAAAAATGCAAAAACAACAACCTTAAAATCTTAACACCATTACCCATTGTGTGCCATGTCTACCACCATCCTCCCACAACCTTCTTCTTCTTTCATTCTCTATTTCCATCACTAGCCAGTCAATTCTCAACCTTAACTTGGGCCGCTCTAGCCCTATGTCTTCTCCCAACTTTTGTCTCCTCTTAACCAACCCTTAGCCCTGCCTCTCACTCCCAGCATTTGTCTTCCTTTGAGCTATTGTCACCATCATTTATTCTAATGTCTTGTAAATATTGTCCATGTTATTCCAATATTTTGCATCAAATTTGTTAATTTCTAACGAAACCTAATTTTTTAAATTTATGTGATGAATCCTTATCTATTATTACAAACCTTACAATTAATTGTCAATTTTCTTAGTGAATTGGAATGTTTTGTTTTTTGGGATGTTTGATGCCACTTGTAAGTTAGTTTGAAAGTTAAACTGTCGATAGATTTAAGTTTGTCACCATTTCTACTGTGTGTCAGATCTCCTCCACAAGTACACCAGATAATTTAATACCTCTCTTTTTATGCCAAAATTCGAAGAAACGTTATTAATGTTACTAGATATGGTTTGCATAAAACTAAATGAAATAAAAGTAAAGGACTTGATGCATTCTCCACAGTGTGTTCAATACGGTACCGATACTGATGGTAGAATTCCGTACCGAATTCAAATAACGGTCAGTACCTGCTAATACTGATCAGTGTCAGAAAAAAATAAAAAATAATTTTTTAAAAAGAAAAATTTTATATTTTGGTCTTTTTAGGTTTAAGGTTAAGTTAAAAACTACACAATATAATACATTTATAGACTATTCTACAAATTTTATAAAATTCAAAAACTAATTTATAATTTTAAAAAATTTATTTGAAATGGTATTGGTATTGACTAGTATCTGTGCAGTATCATTTTTAAGACAAATCCGGTACCGGTACCAGTACGGTATTTAATACATTGATTCTCCAAAGTTAATTAAGTTGATTCTTTACTATCAGTGAAACTCACTACTTAGGTTCCAGGTGAAATTTAGTCTAAAAACATGTAACTAAAAGCTTAAGGGTATCATGTAATTAACAAAATATTATTTTATAGAAATTTAAAAAGCAATTTGCTTTTAATAATCAAAATATAGTGCACTGAAAGGAGCAGCTTTGTTTATATGTAGTGATTGTTTTTGTCAGAATTTGGACGATGTTAAGTTCCATAGAATGGCTGTTATCAACCGATGCTTTATACGCATATCAATTGTTAAGAAAGAGTATCCAATATATAGAAGACTTGATATTGATCTTTTATTTGTATATGGTACCTAATCAAGTTTTCACTTGAAGTGCCTTTTACTTAAAAGATGCCAACACCATTTGGCTAAAGAAGCAAATTGTTGTTAGTTTGATCCATTTAGTGGCCACTGAAGTCCAGTGTAAAGAGTCAAATCTTGTTTTACATATAAATAAGAGGATGATTACCCTCTCAATATAGCAATGGATTTTCTCTACATATATATCGATCAAATTTACGCCTTAAACTTATGTTTTTCATACCTTTTGAATTACTAATGATATACAGTGTAATAATTTACTTAGTATTTTTTCATGTCAGGGGTTTTGACATTTTCAAGTAATATGATGACAAATTTATTACAAGTGCTATTGATGTAATTAAAAAGTTAAGGACAAAACTTTCTAGATTAAAGGAGGAGGATGAAACAAGAATAAGTACAATAAACTTAAACTTTGAATTTTAAAAAATACATTTAAACTTTGAACTTCATAAAACAAACAACATTGAAAATGAAATAAAATTGATAAAGGAAAACATTAAATACTATTTAAAGAAAAAAAGTTGAAGATAATGTTAATATGCATCGTAGTTAGATTTACTATGCTATTGATGGCAATTATTTTTAGTTATGTCATGTATAGTTTTTTACATTTATAATGATAGTTATGTTGACATTTATAATGAATTTTATAATGATGGTTTAAATTGTTGTATTAATCGATTATATCAATTAGAAATAAGTTATTACAGATTATTCTGGGTTGCATCAAGTGTATTGAATTAAGGGAGGTTCCAACATTGGGTTTAATAATGATAAAACATATTTGTTGCTAATATTTTAGGTTTATTATATTAGAAAGCTTCATTAATACAAAATGTGCAAGATCATACATATAGAGTCCAAAGTTGATGTTTTGTTAAGTGAAGAAAGTGAGAGTGGTGAAACAAGCATTGAAGAAAAGTCAAGATGGAAGATTAATAGAACAAGAAGAAGATTGAGTAGGTTTTTGGATGTGTATTTTTGTATATAAGCTCGTCTTGCTCTTACTAATGTTTGAAGGGCTTAATATTTGCATGATCATTTGCATTTAAGAGTGTGATCAAGAGTTTTAGAGTGTGTTTAAGTTTGTTTATTAAATTTACATAATAGGATTTGATTTAGAATTTCATATAGGTATAAAGATTTATAATTAAGAGAAAATTAGGTATTAATATGAAATATGGTAAATTGTTATAAAGAAGTCTTCTTAATGTGTTGATGTGTTTTTGAAGCTTGTTTGAGTTAAGCTTTTGGTGTGCTAATTGATTTTGACAAGTTTAAGTAAACTTTGAAAAGGTTTTGAAGTTTTGAAAAGTTTTCACAAGTATTTTGTTGAATTAAGGGAGACTTTAATCTTTGTTTTGATGATAACAAAACATGTTTAATTACTAAAACCTTGTTTAGTTGGGTTTCTGTTTTTTATTTTTATTTCCTATTTTTCTAAACACAAAAACTGAAAAAAAATAGCACAAAAACTCATAAAAATGACACACTAATACAGTACAAAAATTGAAAAACAACATAGAAATAAAAAAACACAAAACTCAATACAAAAACACAAAAATCACAACAAAAAACCACAATCATCAACCAACTAGCCTTAATGAATTAAGTTTATGATGTATAATTCAAAGATAGGTATATGTTAAGGTGAATTCAATATGGAAAGCTTGAAGTTTGAAGGCCAAATTTGAAGATAATAGAAGATCAAAGGATTTGGAAGCATCAAGACCTTAAATAGATTATTTCAAATATGTTTGTAAGTTTTACTTGATGTTCAATTGATTTAAGGGCTCCATTTTAATTATGCATTGCATTTGGAATGTCAAAGTTCCATATTTCTCTCAATTTAAAGGTCAATTCATGATTTTAAATTTTTTTATGGGTTTTGATCATTCATAGAGTCCTAAGATATGATTTAAAAGGTTGTTTGAAGTCTTAATTTTTACTGGGAACTTAATTGGAAAATTTTTGAGTTGGTTTGGAAACTTTTTAATATTTTTTTAGAGGTAAAATGGCAGGCTGATCATCCTTACACGATGGTCTCCAAGAGTGCCATTTTACCTCTTTCTTCCAACATCCTAAACAGTGGATTGTTCTTCAGTAAATGGCGTCATTGAAGCATCCAGAGGGTGCCGTTGAAGGAGCTATCTCTAACGGCTAGTTTTCTCTTTCGAGTTTTTAACTCTTGTCTTCCTTCTAACAGTTATTAAACCCTCATAAATCCTCCTTAAATATCTAGATATTCCATATAACCTCTAAAAATTATTTTTGACACTCTAGACTCTCTGAAAACAGATCAAACCTTTTGAATTTCTTAAAAATCTCAAGTTGCCCATATTTTCACTACTTTCACTTCCAGTCAATCTATTTATTGCTTTATTGTACTTATGGGTGTGATAAATTATTGTTTTCATCTTGCTTGAATGTTTAAGAGTTTATTTGATCTATTTTTTATATTTTAGAGAGGCTATTTTATCATATTAAAGCTAGAGCTTATTCATCTATCAAAATTGTCTCTCGTGAGATTATTCTAGCTTGAATATCAATTTTAACTAATAAAATCAGTTTCTAAAATCATGGGATTGCAGTTTTCAATTTACTTAAGACCTCTAGATTATGTTTGAGCTTTGTTTTGATTTTTCAAGGGCTTGTTTAAGTTATCTTTGAACTTGAACATTCAAATACTTCAAGATATCCTATATTCTCATTGGTTTAAGTTTAATTCCGAATTCAACCTGCTTAATCTATTTTGTTATGTGTGTTATTATTGTCTTCTAATTGTTTAAGTTCTTAGGAGTTAGAAAAATCATAGTTTTGAATTTTTGGTTGATTATTTCATCATCTCATATATCAAAATTGTCCAGTTTTTTATGTTCTTCATTTAATTAAGAATTTCGTCATTTAAATAAGTTTTTTGGTGTATAAATTTATTGTTTTTACTTCACATAAGGTGTTAGGAGTGCTTTAGAATTTTTTGATTGATTTTTAAGCATTTATATTTATGTTTTGAGCTGAACATTCATAGAGTACTTAAACTATTCAGATTTTGTGCTTAACTCCCTTTTATCGTATTGCACATCTTTGGTATCTACACATCGTTTTTGTGCTTAGCTCACTTTTATCGTATTGCATATATATACACATCTTTGGTGCATAATTTTTGTCATACTAAGTTTTTTTAAGTTTTCAAGATTGCCATCATTCATTTATATCATTTATTAAAAGATAGAGCCCTTAGTTTAATTGTGCATTAAGTGAAATACCTTATAAGGTGTATTTGGTTACTTTAATTTGGGGGTATTGAATCATTTAGTTAATTATGAGTTGTTGAGGCTTCTCTTTGCCTTAAAAAGAGTTGTTAAATGTTACTCTTCACCTTTAACAAGAAGCTTGAGACTTTGATAGGGTTATTCTTCACCTTTGGAAAGTAAAATTGTAAAAGTTACTCTTCACCTTATAAGAAGATTGTACTTATTTTGTTTGATTAATGAAAATCATCAAACAAGTAGTTGGAAAGAACACTTAACATATCTTTGGGGTAGGTTAACTTCTATAATTTCCTTATGTCTCTCTTTACCCTTAACTCCTTTATTTATTATTGGTTGTGTGGCTTGAATTTTAATTTGTTACATTCATTTTGATGTTTGCATCCTCATATCATCTTAGGTTGAATATTGGTTTAGTAATTGCATTTAGTCTCCAATTGGTTTCGATTGCTAATTTTAATTATTTAAAATTTTTTAAATACCAAATTCACCATCCTCTTGGGTGCCATAAGGCTTATATATTCAAATTTTCATAACTAATATAAATTTCGTGTTTAAGTTTAATTGAAATGTATTAATGTTTAAAATCACTTTAGATAAGTTTTAGAACTTGTATAAATTATTTTTTAAAATGAAAAAATAGTTTTTGAATGTTTGAAAAATTTTAGAAGATTTTTCAACAATGTTGAAGTTGTTTAGAAAGAAAAATTGTCATAACCAAAACAAACTTTATTTTTGAATTTAAGTAAAATGTCTTGATATTTAAAATCACTTGGAAAATAATTTTAAATTTGTGTGAGTTGATTTTGTAGTAAAAGAAAACAT
>JAOXYD010023586.1:0-14482 GCA_028565735.1 Pinacopodium congolense | reverse complement strand
CTCCCATCTTCTCTCAATTTCTGCTGGAGTTTGGATCATAAGCTTTGTATGTGTTGGTTGTTTGGAAGCTTGGTTTATCTAGATTCTTGGAGTTGAATTCGAATTTTAGTAAGGTAAGGGAATACTAAACTTGGTATCATGTTATACTATGTATTTTTGGATGTTTGATATATATATCTACAACTTTCATGGGGGAATCGAATTTGATTGATGACATTAAGGGTTTTGAAAATTGGTTTGAAGTTGAGTTCTGGTTGTTGTTCATGTTCGAGAGTAGTCTGTAGTATTTTAGGTATAAATCTAGAAATAATGAACCAAATTGCATCAACTTTATTTCGTTAAAAACTTAAGACATGGAGGAACATTTGTTTAGAAAAACACATTGCCCAAAAACCTTAGTTTCTATGTCAAACTGACCATATAAAACTGATTTAAAAACCTATCCTGAAAAAGAAAAAGCAACTGTTTGAAGATAGATCGAAATTCATCTTCCTTTTAGATCTATTTACCATATCTTTAGAGTAGGAATTGGAAGAAACTCAAAGAATAAAAGTTGTAGATATAGATCTTCTCTTGATATCAGTGAAAACGTCTTAAGAAAAAAGTGACTAGATCTTGAGTTATGCCTATTTTTCTAGTACTGCCTATGACAGACTCCTGTACAGGGTGAAATTCTAGTTTTACTCTTTCGAACTATTTTACATATCTTTAAAGAATGAATTTGTAGGAACTCCAAGAATAAACATTGTAAATGTAGGTCTTAGCTTGATTTAAGTGAAAATGGCTTGATAAACAAATAACTATAACTTGAGTTATGCTTATTTTCCTAGTATTACCTGTACAGGAACCTTACATTATTTGGTGTGTTCATGAATGAATGCATTCTAACGATTGACATATGATGCCTTGGATATGAGTTTTATGAATTGAGAATTTTTGCAATAATATTGTGTTAATTCCAGACTATCAAGTGTCTGATGAGTTTGATAATTGAGATCATTAGAAGTGTTTTCTATTTATGTGAATCGAAGAATATGTCATATTAAATAAACATGGAATAAAGTTGTATATGTTGCAATATGTCCCTCACATAAGAATTCGGAAATGAATCATTTTTGTTTTAATACTTTTAAGTCCTAGTCTTGGGTATATAGGCATGTCTATAAGGGTCTGCAGCTGCTCCTGTGACACTTCAGTGTCTCATGTTACTGATACTTTGATGTCTCCTGTTATTGAGACATATGTCTCTCCTGTTCTGTGATACCGATCATGGCATCTCCTGAATTAGTTTTGTTACCCACTTCTGTATAAAGGATTAACAGACTAACATGTTTTATATTCTGTCCTCTACTAAGTTTTGATATAATTAAACTTTGTTCTGAAGCAGCTAAGCTATGTTCCGAAATAATTAAATTCTATTATCATATTCAGTTCCACTATTGTGAGTTTTGGTCTGAAGCAAATGTGTAATTTATTTCGATATGTTATCTTTTGTTCTGAGTTGCATGATATTTTGGTTTGATTTGAAAATGGATAAGTAAGTACTGCATATGACATTTAGATTGTTTTCGAATATGTGAGTATTTGGATGACTATTTGGAATAGTTGTCAGCTTATACCCTGTTTAGTTTATTCCCCACTAAGCTTTATGCTTAGCATGGTGGTTTTGGCTCGTGTAGGTTCAGATAGGAGGATTTGAAGGATGGGATAATGACAACCACAATGGCCAACGAAGAATGTACTTTATTTAGGAATGCATTTTTTAGTTGCGTGTCATAATATGAGATATAATGTATTTTGTTAATATTTTGTAAATATTATAATATACATAGTGTATTTGAACTTGAGATTTGTACTATTTTGTGTAAGAGTTTGGAATGTAATAACCTTAATTTAGATAAATTCAGTGTACTAGTTAACTTCTGTCTATTGGTTGTTTGAACTTTGGCAACGTTATGTATTAGTTGGTAATACCTACCTATCCTTTCGAGGGTTATGTGGGTATTACATGTATTGTCTTCAGTCAACGGATCATTGCATTCGGTCGAACGATCTTTACTTAACAATGATTGCTTCGCCTTGCATCAATGTTTTGCTTCGGATGTACCTATCTTGCTTCTTTATAGTACCAATTGTGTATAAACACATTTAACCTAATATCAAATGAAAATTGAAGACAATTTGAGCATTTAAACAATAAAATAGGATTAAAATCAGCTCTAAGTGCATATGAAAACTTAATATGTTCCAATCCTATCACATACCCCATCTCGTTGCTACCTCTGTAAATGCTCTGCCAAAACCCTAGAACATTTGTTATTTGCTTGTGATTTTTCTATTTTGTCGAGCTCATAACATGTTCATGACTTTTAGTAAATCCTAAACTTGCTGAGTCAGCATAGCTCTATTTGGAGTGGGGACTTTGATGCCTATCTGGTTCCCTTCAATTCCTGCGTTTATCAATTATGGAAGGAACAAAATGCTTGATGCTTTCAAGGAGTTAAAATGGATAAAGTCCAGTTTTGCACTTCCTCACTTCAATGGATTAGGGACCAACCCCTTATTATAGATATAGGTCCTCAATGTAGCCCTATCACTACAATTACCTAACGACTGTGTTAAACTTTCAGTTTGTAACATAGAGATGTTCCTTTTCTTGCTAGTTGGTTTTATAGTGTACCTGGTATGAGTTAGTACCGATTTGTTAAGGCTTTCCCCTCATATGATCATTTTTCCCTTTGTACATGTCTTATTTTGCTTCCATTAAATGAATTTAATTTGTTTTAAAAAAATGATTGATATGGTTGATTTATATTAAGTTTTTATATGCATTTCAATGAGAATTCATCCCTATTTTAATGTTTAAATGCTTACTTTATGTTCCTATTAAGTTTACATGTAGGTTTAATTATTGAACATAAATACAAGCTAAAAGGAAGTAGTTTGGAAGTGATTTGGATTAAACATGGAGCAAAAGCTTGGATTTTACAAGTAATACGGCAAGTTAAGCAGCAATACGACAGGTCCAGTAAACCATCGTATAGCTTTAAAGTTCAGGAGCAATATAGTGGGTTACCAAACCACCATATAACTTAAATGGATCACCGTATATCTCATAGATAGTGAAAAAAATAAGGGTAAAGGAGACTTTTTACTTCTAAATTGTCCCTAGTCCTAGATGTGGCGTATAAAAGACTTAAGAAGAAGGAGAGACCGATAGTTTTAGATGTTTTTTGCAGCCTCCATCATTTTCTTTTGATTTATTCTTAGTTTCTTATCATTTTTCTTCTTGTTCTTAAGGTCTACGTTAGATTTTATTATTCTTTTACTTTTAATCCCTAAATTTATGTGTTTTAGGTATTGTTTACTGGTTAACTACTCTGTTTCTAGTTTTTTTATGCTTTTCGTTAATGTTATTCCCATTTTCATTATTTTTCTTATGTTTAGGTCGTGTTTTTATGCCTTTTATTATATGAACCTTAAGATTTTGTTAATATATTACTTTATTTATATTTTCAATAGCTTTGTTCTTAATTTTCAGCCTTTATATTTGTTATTTTAGTGTGTTTGTTGTTCATTTATTTTTTGTTTTAGTTAGTTTCACTATGTTAGGTTAGTTTTCCTTTGGAAAAGAATGTATTGAAGGGATAAAAGCTTTATAATTGTGAAAAATGACATAATTAGCATTGAGCATTGTGTTTTTGATTAAGTTTGAATTGGAATTCCAGTTTAATGATATGAATTAGGAATCGTTTTCTATGTTTGGCCAATCTATTTGCGATTCTTAGTTTATTTGCTAGGATTTATCTTTTGATTTGTAATTGTCACTAGCAAATGTCATAGGTAGCCATAGGCCAATTGATTTTGTAAGTAAATTTAGTCAACTTATCCTATGATTTCAATTCTCTAATTTACACGATCTGAACTTGCAAGATTATTAAATGATGGCTTACACTAGTCATTTCCTAGTGTCTAATGTTATCGCGTGATTAAATTTAGAGAGGATGTTATAGGTTATTGCTTAATTAGGAGCAAATTTTTTATCATATAGGATTTATCTAAAATCAGAGAAACTTAGGATTCAAGAGTTTGATTAGGTCCCTAGGCTAGCATCTTAGACTAAGTACAATTTATATATTTCTATGATAAATTATAAGTCTTAAATCCAAGATATATTTTATGCCAGTTTTCTTTTATTGTTATCTATTTATGTTTTTTTGCGTTCTTATTTATTGTTTTATTTTCTTTAGTTGTCTTTTGTATTTGTTTTTAAGTTCACAAAAATTCAAGAGGTTTTTTCTTTTTATTTTCTTTTGGTGCAACATTAGAAAATGTTGTAAACTTTCCCTAACTTCCTGTATATTCGACTCTAACTTACCCTACTACATAGTTAGTAAGGGTTAGTTAAGTATTTTATTATTTAGTGATTAGTGACAAACCTATTAATGATCACAAGATAAATTAAAGGACTTATCGTTATCCCTAATGTTTTTTATTTTTTATGTAAACACTAAATTTAAAAAAATATGTTTATTATATTATATTATATATTTTTATTTTTAACATCATAAAAAATTAAAATAAAACATAAAATTTCAAAAAGTATATTTTCAAATTTTGAAAACAAAATTTTTTATTATTAATAATTCATATAATTTATTAATTAATATGTATTTTAAAGATAAATAAAAGTATTATAATATTAAAACTTGAATTTATTTCATATGTAATTATTATCACTAAATTAATTTTTTATCACAAATTTCAACCAAACAAAATTTTTTTAGTTTTTTATTACAAATATTATCTAAATATATTTTTATTTTTAAAATAATATAAATAAAAAATAAAAATAAAAATAAAAAATAGAAATGATACTAAACGGCCCCTAAGTTACTTTGTTATGAAACAATTACCCTCTTGTTAAAAGTTCATCTTAATGGGTGTGCAACACTCACGCTTATATTTTCCAAGATTTTTCTTTATTTATCCAATGTCAGATTAATACCACCTTCTACTTTGTAATTGGAACTTGGAGTGTTTGGCGTGACATTTTCTCCCATCTAACCCAAGACATTCTCATCATAAATGACCCACTCTGCCTACCATTGTCATTCTACCAACAACTACCGTTCTACTAATGACATATAGCATTCGATATAAGGTCGAATGAGAATAAAAATTGATTATGATACCACTTCATCATGGGACCATTTTCCTTTCTTAATCTATCTAAGGAGGGATTATTAAACGCTTATACTTTGCATTTGTCATAGATAATAGGTTTAGTTATAGGTGGTATGCTTTATTATAGGGATTATATCCCTTAATTGTAGCCCTAATTAAGGTTAGAACTCATGTATAAATATCCTCTGCATGTATAGACTAAATACAGCAAATATAAAATCTTCTCTTATGTTTACATGGTATTAGAGCAATAGGTTTTTTTTTTCTTGGTTTGTCTTCTTCTTTTTCTTCTTCGTTGTCTGCCCAGTAAGCAGACTTGTGAAGCCTTCTTAGGTTACTAAGATTAAGTGACCATTTACTCTCACCATCGACATCATTAGACACCACCATTGTCGATCGACCATTTCCCAAAGTCTGGTGACCAAAAACTATACACATGATCCTCACGCATTGCTCAACCATCTCCTCTTCTCAATCGCACACCAATGCGTGACTGCATGTACAGAAGGACACTGCCCTCTGTTCGTTTCTCTTGAACCGACTCCTCTTTCTAGTCCTTCTCTAGCAAGTCGGGACGTTCATCCATCTAAACGTTCTTCCCTTTCACAGTTTCTTGGCCTCTTAGACAGCTCAGCAGGTTTTGTTTGCAATTTCTTGCCTCTCTTGGTTGCAAGAACTTTAGGTCAGGCTTTATTTTTCTGGACACATTATTATTTGTTTCACAAGATCTATTTTTGTCTCGCTAGAGTGAGCCTTTTATCTACTGCATTATTTTTCAATGCATGAAGGAAAGAATTTAGTTATGACAGATGTCGTTCTGGTGCTGTCTAAAATTACAAAAAGCAAACTAGTTAGGCATAATTAATTTGAAAGTTATAAGACAGTTTGTATTTAATTAAGGAGCATCTCTAAGGATCATCATTTTATTGACAATCCGCCTCTAGACTATACTAGAAAGGAGTGGTTATGAGACAACGCTCAGTTATTTCTACCAATTCAAAATTCTATTGACTATGATGTCATCAGTCTAATCAATCACTGTGAGCATGTTAAAGAGTTAATGGATTATTTGAAATTTTTACATTATGGAAAAGGAAACATTTCTCGTATATATGAAGTGTGTAAGTGGTTTATCGAGTTGAACAAAATGATCAAACTCTTCAAGCATATTTTATTAATTTTAAAAAGATCTATGACGAATTAAGTGTTTTGTTATCATTCAGTCCTGATATTAATGTTTAACAAGTTCAACGAGAACATATGGCAATTAGAAGTTTTTTAATAGGCTTAAATTCTCAGTTTTGATAGCAAAATCCCATATTTTGTCTATTATAGAAATTTTCGCTTTATATGGGGTGTTTACTTAGATACTTCGCACCGATATTAGTGCATTTGTTTCTACATCTATTCAACCTTATAATGCTCTTGTGTGTGGAACTTATGAATCTAAAATGGAAAAATCATCCAATAAAAATACTAATAAAGGCAACACACACAATTGGAATTATAGAAATTAAGATGCAGGAGGAATTTTTCATCAATATTATCATGAGTCCAGTCATACTAAATAGACATGCAAAAAGCTATTGAATAAATCTCTTAAAACTAATTTTGCTCATATTAAAACCACTACTACACCCAACTCACTTACAGAGAAGAGTATCATTGTGTCTGTCAATGAATGTGATAAATTCATCTAGTATCAAAAAGGTTTAAAGCATTCATCTTAACTTGTCTCTGTTACTACTAACTCAGGTAATAGATCCATGTGTTTTCTTTCTTCTTCCTCAAAATGAATTATTGACTCAAGTGTCTCAAATCATATGACAAGTAAATCCAGCTTTAAACTTTCCATAAACTCTCATCTCTATGTTAATTTAGTTGACGGCTCTATTTGCTTTTTATTGGCTCTAGTATAGTTAATTTCACTCCTTTATTGTTAATGTCTTCGATCTTGAATTTACCAGGATTCTCTTTTAATCTATTATCAGTGAGTAAGGGCATCCATACCTTAAATTATTGTATCTCATTTTTTTCTTGATCATTGTATTTTTTTAAGATTTTATGAAGAAGAAAACTATTGGCAAAGGAATTGAATAAATAGGACTTTATATTCTAGATATCCAAGTGCCCGGACCCATTTCTTGGTCAAGTGTCTCGACTCCTTTTCAACCTCATTTTCGAATAAGTCATCCATCTTTACCTCTGTTGAAAAGTTATGTCCTCAATATAGTAATGTGTCTCATTTAGATTGTGAGTCTTGTTAGTTCACCAAATATCATCTTCTATCTTCTCTTCATTGAGTCAATAAACAAGTTACTTTTCTGTTTGAATTAGTATATTCTGATGTTTAAGGTCCTTGTCTTATTATGTCCAAAAATAGGTTTCAATATTTTGTTATCAATGGTCGAAATTACGGATTAGAATTACAGAGATTATGGCTGAGACTATTAGATCTATTTTATCATAATTAATGTATTAGCTATATATATATATATATATTCTTACCTATATTAGAATATTAGTATAGTTGTGTATATTTTCTTACAAAAAATAGATTGTACAACAACTCTTATTTAATGAAAGGGATGCTCATAAAGAGGACATTCAGCCATTTACACAAAATTATTATAGTATTAGAGCCAATACTATAACCTTATGGTTTATCTTTTGGTTTAAGGTTGATTAGTTTTTAATTAACAACTTTGCTTTGAGTTTTTTCTGGTACAATTTTCTTTTGAGAATATCTACAAAAACTTTGAGTATCAAATTTACAGTAAAGGACTATGTTGCATGGGAATTTCAGTTCAGGATGTTTTTGAAAGGGAAGGAACTTTGGAGTCATATTGACGGGACTTCTCCTACTCTTGTGAATGAAAAATAATTCAATCAATAGGAGACAAAGGATGCTCGAATTATTTCTTGGATTTTAGCATCTATTAAGGTCATATGGTGAAAAATCTATGCTCTTTTAGTACATCTAAAGAGATCTGGGATTGTCTTAAGTGTATATATCATCAAGATAATATTGCAAGTTGTTTTCAACTTGAACTCGAGATCAGTAATTTCAGTCAAGGTAATCTCTCTATTGAGCAATATTATTTAGGTTTTATTAACCTATAGAGTGAATATTCTAGTATTATCTGTTATAAGATGTATAAAGAGGCCTTAACCTAGTTTATAAAGACAGCAAGAGAGATAAAATTTTAGAGAAACTAAGACTAGAATTTGAGATTGCCAGATTAAATTGTTAAATAGAAATCCAATTCCTTCTTTAGATGTTTGTCTAGGCGAATTATTGCTTGAAGAACAAAGAATAGCTACATAATTTGTAATAGGTGGGTACAATGAGAGATTTGAAGTTGTCAATGTTTCTTATACTACTCAAGGAAAGACTCAAGTAAAATGACTTATGCAGTGCTAGAGCTGCAAGGAGTACGGGCATATTGCCGTAATTGTGGCAAGAAAATTTGCATTTATTATAAGTAAAATGGGCACATTATAAAAGCATGTGCTACAAGTCCATAAAATCATAAAGCACAAGCTTTTTAAGCTACTGTTTCAAATCAGTAAATTACTGGTTATATATATACAACCACTAGCACCAACAACCTACTGTTGCTCCAGAAATGGTACAATAAATGATTTTCATTGCACTCTTTTCCATTGGACTTTAGGGTTAAGGTAATACTGTCTCTTCTCCTTAGATTGTTTATTCTAGAGCATCTAATCATATGATTGGCTTATCTAATTTGTTATGTAATCTACGGGAGTATAATGGTACACAGAATATTCAGATAGCTAATGAAAGTAATCTTCTAATTATAGTCATTAGTGATATTGGACCTTCTTTTCATCATGTATTTGTTTCTCCTGGGTTGTCTACTAATTTAACTTTTGTTGGTCAAATTATAGATAATAACTGTGACTTGCATTTCTCTCGTAATGATTGTCTTATGCTTGATTAAGTGTCAAGGAAAGTGATTGGAAAGGTGCTTAAAGTGGGAAAATTATTCCATTGCAGTCTACTATTCCTAAATCTTTGTCTTTAGCTTATATTATTATTGAAAATAAAGCAACCATTTGGCATAAAAAATTGGGCCATCCAAATAATGTGATTGTATCTAATTTAATGAAGCGTGGTGGTTTTCTTGGTAGTAAAGATACAGGTTCAACTCATAGCTTGTCTCTTGATTGCTCTACTTGCAAACTAAGGAAAAGTAAATCCTTGCCTTTCCCTACTTATGGTAGTCATGCTAATAAATGTTTTGAGATTGTACACTCCAATGTTTGGGATATTGCTCCTTTTATTCACATGGATAGTATAAATATTTTAAAACTTTTATTGATGATTACAATCGTTTCACTTGGATCGATTTCTTACACACTAAAGATGATGCTTTTAGTGCCTTCCAAACCTTTCTATCTTATATTGAGACATAAGTCTCCACCTACATTAAGGTGTTACAGTCAAATAATGATGGTGAATATACATCACATGAATTTTAAGCATTCTTGCAATAGAAAGGTATCACATCTCAATGATCATATCTTTATACTTCTCAATAAAATGGGGTGGTTGAACTTAAAAATTGTCACTTATTGGATATAGTTCATAGGTTAATCTTGGAATCTTGGTGGAATTTGTTAGCTGTAATTTATTCGATTAATCGGTTATCTTCTCAATATTTTAATTTTGATTTTACTTACTACCGTCTTTTTAGCATGCATCTTGATTACCATAATTTTCACACATTTGGATGTGTTTGCTTTGTTTAGTTGCCTCCTTATAAGTGTCACAAGCTTATAGTTTAATTCATAAAGAGTGCTTTTATGGCTTATGGCAGTGCTTAAAAAGGTTTTTTATGTTATGATGTTGTTGCTAATCATATGTGTATTTCCAAAAATGTAATTTTCTTTGTACATGAGTATCATTTTCAGTAATATGTATTTCATTCCATTAGTATTTTGTTTCTGTTGGGAAATGCCCAACTGGATATCTCCTAGATGTTATTGACTCCTAAATATCAGCAAATCAGATCAACTAGGATATTATGTACAGACATTAGTTTCTTAGAATAACCCTCTTTATTTCTATATATTCTTGTACCTACGTATTGACCTAGAGATTAAAGGAAGAGAATATACATTTGTTTAGAATTTTTACATGGTAACAGAGCATACGTGAACAGTTCTAAACCCTGAAAGCTCCCTACTATCTCTAACCATGTCTAACATTGCTGAATCCTCTAACCCATCTGTTCAAACACCTCCACCTCATAATCTTACCTCAAATTCTTATTCCATTCAGATCACTATTATATGATTGAATGGAGAGAATTTTCTTCCCTAGTCCCACTCGATTAGAATGTACCTCCGTGGTAAAGGCAAGATTAGATATTTGATTGGTGACAAGAAGGAACCAATGGCTGATGATCTTACACACGGAATATAGGATGCTAGAAATTTTATGGTTATGACATGGCTAGTAAATTCTATGGAGGAGGATATTCGTTCTAACTATATATGTTATCACACAGCTAAGGAGTTATTGGACAACGTGAATAAGATGTATTCTAACTTAGGAAACTAGACCTAAGTGTATGAACTAACTATCAAATTGGGTGAGATCCACTAAAGTGGGGACAACTTTACTAAGTACTTTAATTCTCTAAAACATTTGTGGTAAGACTTAGATTTGTTTAATGACTATGAATGAAAATCCTTTGATGACTATAACTATTTTAAAAATATAGTAGAGGATAACTGAATTTTTAAGTTCTTAACTGGACTTAATGTTGAGTTTGATGAGGTTAAAGGTAGGATTATTGGAAGACATCCACTTCCATCCATTAGGAAAGTCTTTGCAAAAGTCTGACGTGACGAGTAATGCTTAGCAAACAAAATCCTACACCTAATATTGAAACCACAACCTTAGTTGTTAGGAATGCTGCTAGCGGTACTAAGAAAACTGAGGAAAAGTCATGAATTTGGTGTGAATATTGCAATAAAGCTCGTCATACCCGTGAAACATGCTAGAAACTCCATGGAAAGCCTCCAAATTGGAAGGGATTGCATGAAGGAAAATTTAATAAAACTTCTTCAACTCACTATAAATCAAGTAAAACTCCATCAGCCCATGAGGTAGATGTTGGACAATTCTCTTAAGAGCAAATTAATTACATCCTGAAGTTACTAAAACCTAAATATGAATCCTTAATAGCCCCTAATGCTTCTGTTATGCAAATTGGTAGTGATTTTAATGCCTTGTCATGTTCCTTTCCATACAATTTTACTCCTTACATCATTAATTCAAGAGCATCTGATCATATGACTAGTTCTTTTAATTTATTTCACACTTATGTCCCTTGTTCTGACCATGAAAAAATTTGTATAGCAGGTGGATCATTTTCTGTCGTAGCTGGTAAAGGTTCAATAACTTTATCCTCTAATATCTACATTAAATTTGTCCTTCATATTCCAAAACTAGCTTGTAATCTGCTATTTATGAGCAAACTAGCTCGTGACACTAATTGTACCATTACATTTTTTTACTCATATTGTGTCTTTTAGGAACTAACTCTAAGGAAGACGACTGGCAGTGTTAAGTTGATAAATGGTCTTTACTACTTCGTTGATGACAACTTGAAGAATAACGGAGCTTATGGCTTAAGTAGTATTTGTTCTACCCTTACTAAAGAATAGGTTTTGCTTTGGCATAATCGATTAGGACATCATAATTTCTCTTATCTCAAAAGACTATTACCTCGTTTGTATAAATATGTGGATTATTCAAAACTTCAATGTAACATTGCATTTTATCCAAAATTCATAAGACTAGTTACCCTGCAAAACCAAATCAACCCTCTAAACCCTTTTACTTAATTCACAATGATATCTGGGGTCTATCTGGTGTTAAAACCCTTTCTGAAAAAAAAAATTGTTTGTAAATTTTATCGTCGATCATACTTGATTATATTGGGTCTATTAGATACGTGAAAAATCTGAAGTTGCTCAAATATTTCAAAATTTTTATACTATGATTGAAACTCAATTTCACACTCACATTGGCATACTTCACTTTGACAATGGTATTGAGTATTTTAATGATGTCCTTAAAAATTTTCTTAAGTTTAAAGGCATTTTCACCAATCTACGTGTGTTAACACTCCTCAACAAAATGGTATTTCCAAGAGGAAAAATAAATATTTACTAGAAATCTCTCGGTCTATTATGTTTACAATGAACGTGCCAAAATACCTTTGGAGTGAGACTGTTTTGACTATATCATACTTAATTAATCGAATGCCTAGCCATGTTTTGCATTATGCTACACCATTAGATATATTTAAACAATGCTTTCCTGAAAATCGACTTTACTCTACTCTTTCTCTTTGGGTCTTTAGGTGTACAATGTATGTTCATAACCCTACTAAGGGAAACTCAAAACTAGATCCAAGCGCTGAAAGATATGTCTTTATTGGGTATGCTACTAGTCAACGAGGTTATAAGTGCTACAATCCTTTAAAACAAAAAATTGTTGTCTCCATGGATGTCACATTTCTACAACATCAAAAAATTTTCCTTCAAGGGGAGAACTCTAATGAAGCAGAAAATTTTTTAGATGCTACTATTACTGTCAGCCCTTTACCTACTATCATTATTGATCATAATATAATTCTTGATAATGAAGCCAAAGGTATTATTTTTAATTTGTCCATGCTAGGAAATATCAGTTCAACCACAGGGGGAGAAATACTATTATCCGTTCCTAAGGAATAGAATACTGAGCTTCGTGTTTACACGAAAAGGAAGACTCAATTGAGAAGTAGAGAACAACCTACCCCAACAATGCATGGCCTCTCAAAACCCTCGAAGAATGAACCTAATAACAATTTAGGTAACACATCTGTTACTTTACCCCTTATTGTGCCTAGCAATGGTTAATCTATACCTACTGACCCACAAATTAACAATGATATTTCTACTGATCTTTCTGCTGATAATTACCTACTCATAGCATTTAGAAAGGGGAAACGAGATTGCACCAACCATCCTATATTAAAGTTCCTATCTTATGGGAAACTATCACACATACATAAATCTTTTATCTCTAAAATCAGTAATCTGTTTGTACTTAGAAACATTCAAGAAGCACTTCAAGATCCAAATTAGAGACCAGCTGTTATTGAAGAAGTAAATGCACTAGAGAAGAATAGAACTTAGGAACTTGTGAATTCCCCTAGAGATAAAAAAATTGGTAGGTTGCAAATGGCTATTCACTGTTAAGTTTAACACTGATGGTAGTATGGAAGGGCTGAAGGCAAGAATAGTTGAGAAGGGGTTCACTCAGACTTATGATATTGACTACCAAGAGATGTTTGCTCATGTTACAAAGGTAAATACTATTTGGATATTGTTATACTTAACTGTAAATTTTGAGTAGACTTTACATCAACTAGATGTAAAAAATGCATTCCTTAATGGACACTTAGAAAAAGAAGTCTTTATGAGCCTACATCCAGGATTTGAGGATACCTATGGGAGAAATAAGTTGTACAAGCTCAAGAAGTCATTATATGGCCTAAAGCAGTCCCCCAGAGCATGGTTTGATAGATTTGGAAGAGGTTTGAAGAGCTACGACTATTGTCAAAGTCAAGCTCATCATTCATTGTTCTACAAAAGGTACAAGACAGGTATGATATCTATTCTTATTGTTTACGTAGTAATAAGTATGTTTTTATACTATGTTTCTAGATTGTTTTTAGGTATTTTAAGTATTGATTGCATGGTTTAAACTTAATTAGTATGAAATTTTGTATCTCTTTTCATTATCTTTTATTTGTTAATTTTTTTTAGTATTTTTTAGTATTTGAGGGTAAAATATGAACTTATTTAAAGGATGGATTGATGCACTTTGATGTTTGAAATTGTAGGTAACGAATGAGGCCCAAAATTAGTATAAATTTTCTTATTACAACTTAAGTGTTACATTAGATGCATTTATAGAGCTCCGATTGCAAGGAAATTTTACAGGGAGCTATAACAATATGTGAGGATCCTACATATCAAATTTCAGGTCAAAAGGAGGTCTTTAGATGAAGATATAGTGAAAATATCAATTAAAGGTCAAAGTTGAAAAAATCTTATTTAGCAGGGTGACGTGGCAAAACGTATAGGGGTGTTTTACGAGTTTTTGGGATTAAAAAGTCATGGGAATTAACCTAGTTGCCACAATTCTTACCCTAGGAGAGATACAAGACATAAAATAAGGTTTTTGTGGAGAGAAGAAAGG
>JAOXYD010023565.1:0-14483 GCA_028565735.1 Pinacopodium congolense | reverse complement strand
CCCTATTTTGCTTAATTGTTCCATTTATGTGTTATTATGTGTATTTTTCATGAGGGAGCTTAAATATGAAGATTTGAGTCAAAATATAAAAATTATGTAAAAAGTCAACCAAAAAGGGCCCCTACCAGGGTACCGTTATTGGTTGAACAGGGTGCTGTTCTTGATGAACAAGCTGTCATTGCGTGAGGTGAGGTGCCGTTAATATACTTGCAGCAACCATTTTTTACCTAAATCTTCAACATTTATGGCTTAGCTTCTTCCTCCACTTGTAGCTGCTCAATCCCTATATAAAGGGACCTCTCCCAAATGTTTTAGGTATCAATTTTAGGATCAAAACACTTTAGTTTCATATCAAAGTAGTCATAAGTTGTTTTTCATTTCTTTCTTTTGTAATTTGAGTTTTTCAGGTTGTTTGGAGTTCTAGCAGCATAGTTTTGAGTTAGAATACCATATGAGGATGTGATTTTAAACTCTTAATTTCTTGTATTATTCTTGCTATTTTGAATTAATCAAAGTATTGTGCTTAAGTTATATTTATCATATGCTTTGATTAATTGTTATGCTTAATGTAGTCTATCAGCAAAGGATAGAATCTTGTTGGTCCAGCAACTAATTCTCTTATGGACTTTCTCTAAGAGTAAGGAACTCCCATTAATTAATAGTCTTATATTAGTGATAGGCAATGTAAGATAGATAAAAGGAGTGGATTTAATATTAAGCCCTGCTGCAGTTGCTAGACCACTAAAATTTTGATCTGCGGCTTTAGACAAAATCATGAAACTCTTGCTATGATTGATTATTATCCCTGATAGCCTTTTGAAAGTATCAAGTGAATTCATCAATACCCTAACAGATTTCTCATTACCTTTTGAAAATTGTATTAAATCATCAGCAAAGGATAAATTGAATATTCTCACCCTTTTTCATTTGTTATTAAATTGAAAGTTACCATCCTACAAGATATTCAGCTTCATTAATCTATGTAGCCCTTCCATACATAGTATAAAGAGGTAGGGGGATAGGGGATTGCCTTTCCTTAATCCTTTTCCTCCTTGGAATAGATTAGTTGGTTATCCATTAACTAGTACACTAAAGGAAGTAGTAGTAATACACTACCATATTCATTTTCTAAATTTCCTAGAAAACCAAATGCTTCCATTAACTTTATTATTAACTCCCAAATTATTGAGTCATAGGCTTTGTGTAAATCTATTTTGATAGCACAGCTCTTAGGCCCATTCTTCCTACTGTATCCTCACAATAGCTCATGAACCAATAGTACATTATCTCCAATAGACATATTATAGATAAAGGCAAATTGAGAATCAGTTATTAGCTTGCCAAGAAACCCCTTCATTGGCATAACTAGCATTTTGGAAATGATTTTATATAATATATTGCAACATGATATTGGTTGAAAACCATTTAGTGAACTAGGGTTAGGGACTTTAGGGATAAGACTAATAAACATCTTATTTATGGTCCTTAACATTCTCCCCTTCTCAAAAAATTCCAGTACAACATTAACAACCAAATCTTCGATAAGTGGCCAAGACTTTTGAAAATATAAACCATTCAAACAATCAAGGCTTGGAGCTTTCCTTAGATTTATGTCAAACACTGCCTTTTTGACATCTTAAGCATTAATAGGTTTCATCAAATATTGAATCTCCTGCTCACTTATTTGACTTGAAATAAAAGATCTTATGGTTGTTACTAAAGAGGTACTATCTGACCTTGTCCACAAGCTGCTTTTAAAGTATAAAAAGACTTCATTTTTTATTTATTCTTGATTCCTTGCTATTCCTCCATTCTTCCTTACTAAAGACACAATGAGGTTGTTATTCCTTCTTGCCTTGATTGCCCTGTGGAAGAATTTGGTGTTTTTGTCATCCTCCTGTAGTGAAAGTGCCCTAGATCTTTGCAAAAGTATGGAGTTATGCCTTACAACTACTTTGGCATACAAATTAAGTGCTTCCTTTTCCTTGTGATTTAAGTTGACATCTTCTGATGCATAATACAGCTCATGTTATACCCTTTAAAGAACACACTTAGTAGAATTTACAACCTATTAGGTATCTATTTGAATTTTCCTATTAAGAGCTTTTAATCCTTTTTTTTTTATAATCTCCAACTTCCTCACATATATGTATTCTTTGTATCCGGTGATTTGAGTGGCTAGACCCGCACCTATGGTTTCATTAGAGCCTTGCACTTCTATTAAGTAATTGTTAAATCTAAATGGGAACTTCGTTGTTATAATGTTGAATAGATTTTAAATGCAAATCAGTGAATGATCATAGAAAAAAGGATCTAAAACCGAAGCTATGCTCTCAAGAAATTATAATAGCCATTCTCCATTGACTAAAGCTCTGTCTAGCTTTTTTTTAATACATTTATCATTACTCTATTTATTACTCCCTGTAAAAAAATAACCTTCAAATCTAAGGTATGTTATTTCCATCCTTTTAAAGTTTTTCCTGATGTCATCCTTTATGTTTCCATTGCTAATACTACTTGTTTCTTCTGACTTGTATAAAATACTATTGAAATCACCTGCTAATAGCCATGGTCCACTAATAGAATTGTTGAATGTGGATAGATCAGCCCACAAGTAGTTCCTTTGAAATTCAAAATTCGATGTATAAACAAAAGATAATATTTCCATAGAATTAGTTACTATAAATTTCACTTCCAAATGCACCACCTGATCAGTAGCTTTTATAAGTCTTATTTTTACCACATTAGTGCGTACAGCCACTATAATCCGACCATAGCAATAGTATTGGTGATTGGTTATGAACTGCCATTGATTTCCTAGTAATTTAAGTTGACTGCATCACTCCTCAGAAAGTTTGACCTCCAATATACCTAGTATATAGGGTTTTTTATTTTTTGAACGAAATCCTTGAACATTTATTGTTTTTTGGGGCAGTTAAGAGCCCTTACATTCCTTGCAATTATTAACATAAATTGGTTGACCATAACTCAGAACTCTTGGATCTATTCCTTTTAGATTTCCTCCTTGTTATGGTCTAAAATCCTTCATCTATTTATTCTAAACATTGCAGGTGTTAAGGCCATCTTTCTTCATTAGTTCTTTTCTCCCCCATGGTACCATCCTGCACAATTTAGTCTTAATTTACTGATCCAGGTGATTTTTCTCCTAAGTTTTGCATGCTCTAAAGGTTAAAGTTACTATCCATGTATTTGAGATCATTGATATTTGGCTCTTGCATAGAGTTATTACCACCTTTTGAACCAGACTCCTTATCCTCTGTTTCAGTTTCAGGCACTAGATTAACATCTAATTGTGGCCTAGCCACTGATTTTCGAATCAAAATCTATCTCTGACTTATCTTTGCAACATCTTCCAAGTTGGTTTCCTTGAATATTTTTTGTAAATTTGTATTTGTTTTGCCATGGTCTACGTTAATCTCCTGTCCTATACTCCTTTTCTTTGTTTGTCCATCCTTACTATTTGAACATTCTATTGGTTGGTCCTTATGACCCATAAGTTCCTCATGATCTCCTCTAAAAAATCTTTTTCCTGTTTCCTTCCACTCCTTAGTTTTCTTGTTAACCGGTTTCCATTGATACGAAACCGTAATAGAATCCTCAAACAACTCATCATGTTCTCCTAATCTCCATAGAGGTATCAAATCCGGAAGTTCCTTGCCATGTTCAACATTTATACAAAGCCTTGCATACTTAATTCTTTTCTTTAGAGTAATGTTTTCATCCATTCATATAGGCTTACCAATGTAGTTAGCTAGGTGGCTTAACCCCTTTATAGACCAATTTTCTAGAGGAACATTATAGAAATTCACCTATATGGGAATTTGTTCGTATTTCACACTCTCTAGTGTTGTTCATAGTTTCCAAAACTGTAAGAATATAGGAAAATTCCTGATGTGCCAAGGTCCCGCTTCCAATATATGTTTTGTCTTTGTTTCTTTGTCAAATTTAAATAGGATTAGGTCTTCCTCATTAAGCAAAACTTCCATCAGACCTTTTGTTTTCCACATCTTTCTAGCCTATGCATGAACTACCGGAAAGGCAAGTCTTTTTCCTATGAAAAAAATCACTAATGTGGAATTCCAAGTTTTTTCTTCTTATTTTAATATTTCTAATGATGGTGTTACTATTCTTTGTCCTTCGATTATTACAAGTGGGAAAAAAACCACTTGTAATAATCAATTGTGCGTTAAGGTGTTTCCGTGGAGGACTCTAATTGGTTTGCTAGATTATGGAGGTAACCTGAGAAAAGAAAAGATTTATTGCTATGAAAGAGGTAAAAGAACTAGTTGACTGATGCTATCAATGGCTTGGTGAAGAACAGCAAATAAGGTTGGATCAATTTGGAAAGGGTAAGCATGGAGAGGCCATGGCTATCCTCACCGGCGCCGCCCCTTGAAAGAAGGGTTAGGTTTTTCCCAGAGTTGAAAGTTATCGAACTAACTCAAGAAAGGACTAATCTTCTCGGTAGAGACTTTATTGTAATGTTTGAACTATTATCATCTGTATGCACTTTTTAAAGCTCAATCAACCTAGAGAAAAGGACACAAACTAAAAATATATGAATTTGATCCCATTTACCTTAACATAAATAATTTAATAAATTTTATTCATAAATAAGATCACTTGATCAATTTCCAAGTAACATTATTCAAATGCTTACCTAAGAAAATAAATTGATTTATTTAATTCATAGCCTAAATGATTCTTATCACCTTTTATAAGTTCTTTAAATTGAAACATGTAAAGCTATGAACCTAAATCAACATTTAGAAATTCAATCCTCACATGTTTTTCAAGTAAACATAGGCTATAGTTAGCAACCAAAATCATAATGGTTATTTTAAAATATTAAATTGAAACAAGTTCAAAATCTCACTATAATAGAAATCATAAGTTATAATAGATTTTTAGGCGCATTTATGATAGTACTTAAAGAGGAATAATCATTTTTCAAGCCTAAACTTATGAACACCATCAATAAAAGTAGAATAATTACATATTTAAGTATTCAAAGACAAATCAACTTTTTAATCATATAAAGTGAAACAATAACCACATTTTTCTAAAAAGGAAGCTCACTTGAAACTAGGTATGTAAAAATATACTCCCAAAATGAACACATAGAAAATAGTTACAATCTTCACTTTTGTTCCTTTAAAGTTTTAAACTATAGAATCTCCTCCTGGTGTTATAGTGTTCAAGCAATATAAAGATGAGTTTCTTCCTCGTGCATTCATCTCAAATTTGAACTTTTATTTTTACAAATAATGGCTTTGAAAAACATGTTGATATTTTCTAGTATAACTAGAAACAAATGATAAAATATGATATGAGTTTTTGTCTTAATCTTACATGGAAATTTAGTAGATCCTACCCTTACTTAAAAGAACTAAAATGACCTTAATTACTGATGCATTTTAGTAGAGGGAGAAGAGAATGTAAATAAAATATACTAACTATTAATGTAAAAGAGTAAATAAAAAATAAATTAAGAAGAGAATTTTCACATGAAAATTAAAAGGTGCATATTTTCCTCTATATTCAAGATTAAATTCATAAGGATAAATTTTTATAAAAAATTTGGTATATGAATTCATCCCTATTTTTGTTATAAAAGTGTTCAATTTATGTTACTAAGTGTCGAATGACAAGTTTGATCTTTTGACATAAGTTCTAGATCAAATACCAAGTTTTGAAAAGAATTGGAGCAAAAATGGAGTAAGGATCTATCAATCTGGACCATCAATGGCAATTGTTGCAACTGATCAATAGTATTATTGATAAAGCAATCAATTGCCATTGATAAGCAAAAACTCAGATCCTTCAACGTGGGTTCAACAAACCACTACTGAAGGAATTTCACCCGTTGTTAATTGCACTATCAGCAAAAAATAAAAAATGCAAAGAGGTCTTTCATTAATCCTAGTCATTAACCCTAATTATAAAGAGTATAAAAAGGTCAACAACACACCAGATCTAACAGTCTTCCTTCCACTTTAAACTCACATTGATTTCCTTTTATTTCTTACTTGTTTTTAGGGATTTGAGTTGGGTTTTATTTTGGTTTTTATTTAATTTGTTAGTTTAGTTATTTTGGGTTTATACAAGCTTTGTTTACATATGTTCTAGTGATTTCATATATGTGTTCACTTTGTTACATTCCAACTTGCATTTAGCATTGGTTTTAGATGATTACTGATGTTTAAACTCTTGAATATTATGGTTTAATAGTGATTTTTATTTTTCCAACTTGTTCTGTTTTTTTAACAATATGATTACAATGTTTCTTATTTTACTATTTCTTGTTTTTAGTATGTGTGGCTAAATTGCTAAGGGTTTGAAAGTATTGAAGGGATTATGGGAAGTTGATTTAAAAATTAAATTGGGTTTTTATTAATATTGTGTTTCTAGGATTAGATTGAATTACAACCTTAAATTAAGGTTAATAATTAGAAATTACTTTGAGGCTTGATTATCTTATTGATAGTTTTTAATTTCAATGCTAGGAAAGTTTTGGATATGTAATTATCATCAACAAATTCCATAAGTAGTGATAGATTAGTTTTGTGAACAAAACTTGATCGATTAATCTAAGGTTTCAATTTTCTAAGTTACATAGTCTGAACTTGTTCGATTACGGTTTAGGTTAGTTGTTTCCTAATGTTTAATGCTATTGCATCATTAAGTCTAGAGAGCCTATTCTAGGTTATCACATAGTTAAGGGTATTTCCATAGCTTATTAGATTTACCTAGTCTAGGGGGAACTTAGGACACTAGAGTTCATTTGTGTTTATAAGCTAATGTCTTAGACTGAAACATAACTTATTTGGTTTCAATAATTAGTTATCTTTCTTGAAATCCTGATTATATATTCTACTTGTTTTGTTAATATTGTTATTTTCTTTTTCATATTTTTCTATATTGATTGTTTGCTTTAGTTTATATTTCCATTTGTTAATTTTATTGCAACAGGGGTTTTTATTTTTCTCTTCACAATGTTAGAGATAACATTTGCATCTTAGCTCCTTATAGATTGATCTTAACTTGCCCTGTTATATAGTTAGAAGGTTTGGTTAGGTTTATTATTTGGTATTTTATTACGAGGTACCAAATTTTTAGTGTTGTTATTAGGGAACTGACACTTGTGTTTTTTGCTATTTCTTGTATTGTTTTATTTTTATTTTTGATGATCTTTGTCATCTCATCGCCTGTTTGCTTTTGTTTCACAGTTTTTTTTAGATTTTGAGGATTTATAGCAATAAGGGCTCATTATCAGTATACTTTTTATCCTAAACTTTTCTACCCCAATTATTCTGATAATGAGTTTGAATTTCTAATTACTTCTAGGTTAAAGCAATAAGTGATGAATCGCACACCCTTATTGATGCAAGTAAGAAGGGGTGAAGAAGAAGCTATAGTATATGTCCTATCTTTTAGGATACACTATAGTATAACTTCGATCCTCCACTAATATGCTACTAATTACAATCACACTTCCAACGTATGCCTCTACCTCTACCATCACCTCCACAAGTTGATGGGATGTAATTGGAAGAGATTCATTGAGAGTTTGGTGACAAGCATTCTTCAATTCTAGTAGGAAACGAGGAGTAACTTAAAGAAATTGGAATATAAGATGAGCTAATTGGCAAATGTGGTTGAAAGCATAGAAAGCCAAGTTTCTACAAGCATTCTTAGCCATTTAGAGAGAGAACCTAGGGAGGAAATGTGCATTATATCGTCAAGGAGTGGAGAATAATGGGAGCACCCAAAAGAAAAAGAGAAAGAGTAAGAGAAGCTAAGAGAAGAAGAGACGATAGTTTAAGAAATGAAGGAAGATGAAACAACTCCTAAGGTAAGAGATACACCTTACGTTATTGCTACCAAGTTTCGATTCCTTTTCTTAGCAGTTCTCAGGTTAAAGAAGAGGAAGAAGAGAGGAAGAGCAAATAGGATGTATATAGTGAAAAAGTTTTGAAAGAGTTGTGGAAAAGCAAGTTAAAGGGAGAAGGTGATGAGCAGGATGAAGATTCTTCACACCCATTCCTTAATCTACTAGGAAGACCATTCTATCTGAAAGTCCATAATGAGGAGTGGGCCTTGGGCTTTGATGTAGAAATAATGCGGTTCCATGTCTTCAATGCTATGCAATGACTTTATGGGCTCATCAATGACTTTATGTATGTTTCCTCTAGGGCTTCAAATTCCTTTTGATACTGGATGATGCACAAAATAGAGGTCGAGCTAAAGATCTAAAACAAGCACTTATTAGGAGGTAACCCATCCTTTACTTTAGTTTTTATGTCTTTTCTTTATGTTAGTTAAGTTTTTAGTTACTTTTTATTTAAGTTATTTTCTTTTCTTTTATTTATTATAGGACCATAAATGGATGGTTATCTCTCCACTAAGGACTTCATAAATTACCTCTTGCAGGGGAGTTTTCTTGTTCCATCCTTATTTATAATTTCATTGCTTTTAGGATATTGAGGACAATGTCCACTTTAAGTGTGGGGATGGAGGAAAAGTTTAAATTTACACACTTGAGTTATTATAAGTTCAATTGTGATGATTTTATTTTTAGTTTATTTTTAATTGTGGTATTTTAATTCCATTGATGCTTTTAATTTAGTTAATATTGATTAATTCTTGAATGATTTCTAACCTTAATTTTTTTACATTTTCCTTTTCTTTTGAATGCTTTGATGTATTTAGTAACCCCTTTTGTATGATATTAAATGCTTAAGATCATTTTATATTTTTTATCATGTGAATTTGGAGTATGATGTTTTGTTTAAATTCAAAAAGAAAAAAATGTGTGTTAGTTGAAAAAAAGAACATGTTTTTTACTCCGATATCTTCAAACTAACATAAAGGTTAAAGTTATGAGTGGTGCTAGCCACTATTTTAGAGTATGATTTAACCTAGTAACTAGGGGTGTTCAAAAAAAAAATGTTCACCTTCATGATTATATTGATGTGATAAACTTTATAAAATGACTTAAATGCTTATTATTATACGTTAAGAGTTGCTACTTGACTAACTTTGTGTGATTTGCATATACTTGACTAAGTTTTGTAATGATGGAGATGAGATTGGTGCACTAAATTAATGGAATTGTTTTTTTTTTACTGAATTAGTTTTAGACTTTTGATTAAGATTGTCTTAAATGAAATGTTTAAGTCATTACTTGAGGATGAGCAATAGTTCAAGTGTGGGGTTATTTGATAAGGATGCATTTTATGGTATTTCTACATATGTTTCAATGTGATCTCATCCCTATTTTGATGTTTCAATGTTTAATTGGTGTTCCTTTAAAGTTTACATACAAATTTGACCTTAGGACATAAATACAAAGTGGAAAGGTCATGTTTCAAGGAGAATTGGAGAAAAATGGAATAAGGAGCAGTGTAGCAGAGACTTCAGTAGTGGTATATCCAGGACATCAGTGGTGTTTTTTAGGTTAGAGCCATCCAAAGTTTAGTTCCTTTCCTAGAATTATCAATAGTGGTTCAAGTAAAGGCCGTTTAAGGATAAGTTAACTACCATTGATGGTCAAAAGCACGACATCTTACTCCAAAATAAAGGGCAAACTTGACTTTTCACTCCTAAATCATCTTAAACCCTAACGAGGACATATAAATAGAGAAGTGGGAGCTAATTTCAAGAGTTTTGCTACCCATTTAGGGTAGCCCTTCAATTTCTTTTTATTTTCCTTAGGTTTTCATACTCTTTTCATCTTATTTCATGTTCTAATGTTAGATTAATGTCTTAGGCTTTTAATAGTTTTTGTTATTGTCGATTTTGCTATTTTTTAGGTATTTTCATTTATTTTTCTTTGGTTTTTGCTTGAAGAATTATTAAACCTTGTTTATTGTTAATATAGTGTTATTTCTTTAAATTTCAACCTTGTTCTTATTATTTCCTTTATGATTTCTATGTGTTACCTTTTATTTTATTTAATTTTAGTTTGTATTATTATTATTTTCCTTATGTTAGCTTAGTTTTCTTTGTGTTAGAAGATATTTAAAGGATTAACGGGTTGTGCTTGTAAGAATTGAATTGGATTTAATAGGTTTTGTGTTTTTACGATAGGATTTAATTGGAACTCCAGTTAAATGCCAAGAAATAGGGATTATATTGTAGGATTGATCATCTTATTTGTAATTTCTATTTGAATTACTAGGTTTGAACTTCCGATCCATAATTGTCATTAGTGATTACCATAAGTAGTAATGGGCTAATTGAATTTGTAATTGAGACTTAATCAATCTAGCTTAGAGTTTAATTCTTTAATTTACATGATTGACATATGTTAGGTTGTGCCTTAAGTTAGTTGTTCCCTGGTTTTTAATATTGTTGCACTTTTGAATCTAGAGATAGTACCTTAGGTTATAATATGGTTAGGGATAAGTTTTCTATCGTATAAAATTTATCTAAAATTGGAAAAATGAGGACGAAGGTTGTACCTAAGCCTATAGACTATCATCTTAAGCATAACACAATTTACATATTTTTAGTGATCAGTTGTAATTCATGAATCCTAATAATATCTTCTGCCCAGCTTTTGATCTTTGTTATTTGTTTCTTGTCCTTTTGCATTATTATTCATTTACTTTAATTTTCTTAGTTGTTTTTGCTTATTTTAATTTCATCAATTTAGTTTTATTTTTTCTTATTTTAATTTCATCACTTTATTTTTATTTTTTGCTTATTTTGATTTCATCACACCAGGGGTTTCTTTTCTTTTCTCTTTGTTTTGTGCAATATTACGAATAGTTCAGAAACACTATTAGTTCTCTATGGAATTAACCCTAACTTACCCTACAACATAGTTAGGTTAGTTAGGAATTTATTAGTTAATAGTCCATGACAAACAAGTCAACATTGTTGGAAGATTCCAAATAGCACAACGAATGTATTATTCTTTTGCTCCTACCTACAATCTGAGGTGGAAGGATCATCTAAATTTCAAGTATGGAAACCATCAACAAGGAAATAGCTCTAAAGTGAGACCTCCAGCCTTTTAGTAACAATAACAATTCAACTTAACACTAGGATTTAACTAAGGACCACAACCTCCACAACCATCACAACTAGTTGGAGGTATGTCCTTAAAAGAAATAGTTAAGAGTTTAGCCATTTACACTCTTCAATTTTAGTATAAGAGAAGAGTTGGCTAACAAACTTGGAGAACCAAGTGAGTCAGCTAGCAAATACAGTAGGCAAGCTTTAGGCTTATAGCTCCATAAGACTCCCTAACCAGCCTAAGAGGAACCCTAAAGATGCTACTTATGCCATCATATTGAGGAGTGCCAAGAAGATAGAAGGCTCCACAAAGAAGAAGGCGATGTAAGAAGAGGAAGAGGAACCTGTGTCAAATAAGAAGGAGGAGGACAATCATCCTAAGGTAAGTAGTTCCCATTAGTTACTTCTAACCAAGTTTCTATGCCTTTTCCTAACAAGTCGGTTAAGAAGAACAAGTAGGAGAAATAAAGGGAGCTGTTAGAGGTATTCCCTAAGGTCGATGTGAGCATACCTCTCCATGAAGCCATTAAGTAAGTGCCAAAATATGTGAAGTTTGTTAAGGAGCTATGCACAAGCAAGAGGAAGCTAAAGGGAGATGAGAAGTCTAGTGTAAGGGAGATTGTCTCAACATTTTTACAAAGAAATCTACCCCTTAAATGCAAGGATCTAAGTATCTTTACCATTCCTTGCAAGATTGGTAACACGAGATATGAGCATTAGATGTGAGATCTAGGAGCTTTAACTAATGTTATGCCCTTGTCTACATTTAAATCTCTTAGCCTTAGTCCTTTAAAGAATACTCATATTATCATTCAATTGGCTATATTCATATTATTATTCAATTGGTTAACAAGTATAACACTTACCTCAAGAGAATTATTGATGATTTTTTTAGTGCAGGTGAATTAGCTTGTCTTCCCTACATATTTTTATGCATTAGACATGCAGGATAACGAGTCTTTAAGTCTATCCATGATCCTTTTAGGAAGACCATTCTTGAAGACATCTTAAATTAAGCTCAATGTCCATACCGGGGTGTTGATAATGGAGTTTGATGGTGAGGTTATCAGATTTAATATCTTCGATACTATGCAATATCCCAAAGACTAAATCAGTTTCCAAGTTATACATTATTGATTCATTAGTAGAACAATTGTCTTTTATTTCTTAAGTAATCTTTTAGAGGTGGCTTTAGTAACCCTAGTGTAGCAGGCAACATATGATTACTTAAAGACCAAGTCTAATCTTGGAGATGAGACAGACACAATCATTATAGCCCTAGAGATGCTTCATCGGTATTTTGGTAGGTATGTAACTTCGTTTTTGGATTTGCCTATTCCTAATAATCGTTTTTTGCCTTCTGTTATGCAACCCTTGGAAGTGGAGTTTAAGTAATTACCACATCATCTCAAATACACATATTTAGGGGAAACAACACTCTACTAGTGATTATAGGGAGCCCTCATTTTGGTGCAAGAAGAGAAGCTTGGGAGAGTGTTGTGAGAGTACAAGATGGCATTAAGGTAGAGAATCGCTAACATTAAAGGTATAAGCCCTTCTTTTTGGATGCACAAGATCTTTCATGGAGAAGGAGCTCAACTAGTTCATCAAGTTCAAAGGCAGCTTGACCCACCAATGATGTAAGTAGTGAAGAAGGAGGTCATGAAGCTACTAGATCTGGATGTCATATATTGCATCTCGGATAGTAAGTGGGTAAGTTTTCTATAAATCATCTCAAAGAAGTCTAGCATCACAGTGGTCGAGAATGATAGTAGAGAGATGGTGACTAATCAAGCTCAAAATGCATAGAGAGATTGCATAGACTACCATAAATTCAATTCTATGACTAGAAATGATTATTTTCCATTATCGTTTATTGATCAAATGTTAGAACGTCTTGTTGGATGTGCTTACTATTATTTTCTTGATGGCTAATCAAGTTATAACTAGGTAGCTATAGCTCTAGGGAACTAGGAGAAGATGACCCTTACATGCCCATATGGTACTTTTGTCTATCACTAGATGCCATTTGGTTTGCACAACGCCTCCACCAAGTTTTAGAGAAAATCATAGAAGTTTTCATATATGATTTCACTGTGCATGGAGACTCCTTTAATAAGTGCTTAGGACACCTTGTCTTAGTACTTAAAAGATGTCTCTTAATTCTAAAAATTGTCATTTCATGGTACAACAAGGGGTAGTTCTGGGACATGTGACTTTAACGAGGCATATTAAAGTTTATAAAGCTAAGATAGACCTTGTGCATTCTTTACCTTACCCTACTTTTATGTGGAAAGTTCGTTCTTTTCTTAGTCATGTAGGATTTTATGGTAGGTTCATTAAAGACTTTTAGAAGGTTACATAGCCATTGTGTCGATTACTCTTAAAGGATGTGGAGTTTCATTTTGATGATGAGTACAAGAAGGCATTTGATCTCTTAAAGGAAAAGTTAGTCACCATGCCTATTCTACAACACCCATATTGGAATCTAACATTTAAGCTAATGTGTTATGCCTCCAATCATTCCATTAGAGAGATTTTGGGACAATGAGTGGGAAGAGATGCACATGTGATATATCATGTTTCAAAGACCATGAATGAGGCTCAAGCAAACTACACCACCATAGAAAAAAAGCTTCTTACTGTAGTTTTATTTTAGATAAGTTCAGGTCTTATTTGCAAGGTGCTAAAATCATTTTGTATTCTATTCATGTAGCTTTGAAGTACCTACTTTCAGAAAAAAAGAGGTGAAGTCGAGACTCATTCGTTGGATACTCTTGCTTCAAAAGTTTGATATAGAGATAAAAGATAAGAAGGGCTTGTAAAAATGGAGTGGCGGATCATATGAGTCGACTAGTGGAGCATGGTGTCAATGCAGCTCCTATTAATGATGACTTTTCATATGAGCAGTTGCATGTAGTGCAAATGATGACTCCCTAGTTTACAGACTTGATGAATTTCTTTCTTTCTTACCAATTTCTAGTGATTTCACCAAAGCCTAAAAAAAGGGGATAAAGAGTTAAAATAAGTACTATGTTTTAAGGTGATCCATATCTATGGAGATATTGTGCTAATTAGGTAATAAGAAGGTGCGTATCTGATATAGAGTTTTCCTCCATTATAGTTTTTTTGTTATTCTTATGCATGTAGAAGTCATTTTAGGCTAAAGAGGACAACTAGCAACATTTTAGAGCATGGATTTTATTGGCCATCTCTATTTTGAAATACATGTAAGTTCTGTAGGACTTGTGATAATTGGAAGGGATGAATTATGGTATGTTCTAGTATGTGATTTCTCATATATTCATCCTAACCTTTGATGAAAAAATGCTCAATTTATATTCATTTTTTGTTGAATAAAAGTGTTGAACCAAAGGAGGTTCCAATCTTGGTTTTGATGATAACAAAACATGCTTAATCACTAATGGTTTAAGTTT
>JAOXYD010023554.1:0-14484 GCA_028565735.1 Pinacopodium congolense | reverse complement strand
ATTAAAATTATGAGGGATTATGATTATGAGATTCAAATTGCAATTAAGTACTATTCTTAATTTATTTATGGTTATAATTTCATTAAGATAAGATATTGATGAAATAGTAAAACTACCATGTTTTGTTTCTTTCTTATGAAGAAAAAAATTATCTTATAAACTAATGATAGAGATACTTAAACACAAGAAAAAAATTATCCTATAAACTAATGATAGAGATACTTAAACAAAAGTATGAGTACTTATTACATAATAAGTTCATTGAATTATCCTGATTATGAGGATTTTAAATAAAACATTACTTGAGTATTTTTTGATATCCTTATTTTAATGGTTGTATGATTATTCTTTATATATGAGATTACTAATGCATTTTATATGAGAATTATTATGTTTTGATGCCACTTATGACCTATTCCATTACCTAAGTTAGTTAGTAGTACTTGGATATAATATAAACTGTATATGAATAGTTGAGTATGTCAATAAAAGATTCATCAGGCTAAAGCGATTATAGATGATGTTCTACTATTTTTTATTAATAAATGTTTGGGAATTCTCTAGTCAAAACAAATTGAAATTTGAAAAAAGATGTAAAATATCAATTATAAAGTAATTACTATTATTAGTAATAAACATAAATAGATTTAGCACTAATTTCATACTTTATCTTCATTGGAGTAATAGATGATGAAAGGATTAAATTATATATTATAACCATACATAAGTAGGTTAACTCAAATCATTTGGCGTCCTTAATATTTGAGTATCATGACATGTTATAAACATCAATCTTAATATATGATTATAAATTATTTAATTGAAAAATTAAAAATAAATGAAAAGGATGGTTAATTTATCTAATTATAATTATAGTTATAATCATTACCTACATATTAAGAGTTTAAAGTGTGACACAAAAAGAGCAAGTAAAGAGAGAAAAATTAATTTAAATTAAGTTAACTTAATTGTAAAATTAAAGAAACTTTATGGGACAAACATGAAATGTTTGATTTTATCAAGATAAAATTATAATTATAAGTAGAGTTAGATTTTAAGCGTACAAAAACCTTAGTATTTTTTTATAAATTGGAAAGGCAAAAAGGGAGCTAGCATGCCACTTCCTCTCAAAGAGTTTGAGTTCCTTATGTGGATATTGATGAAGGACGTGTTATGAAAGGAGAGGGGATCAAGGAGAAAATTAGAATAAATCCAAAGTGAGCATCCATATACAATAGCAATGATACCATATCTCAACCCAAAGCCTTAAGGTGATAGGTTATGAGCCTTATACTATGTATAAGCTACTCTAACTTTATGTCTACTTCCGATGTGGGACGATTCACTTATAAATTCACAACAATCTCCCCCTCACAAGTGAATCCATACTTAATCCAAAGCCCAAGAAAAGTCAATGGGTACTATAGTGGGCTGGCAAAACTGACCTATATTTCAAACTTCACTTAAGCCTAACTAACTTGGGATTTGATACCAGTTGTTAAGTGTGGAATCTTTCGAGGTGGTCTGGGGAGAACCTAGACAAGATCAAGTGAGTATCCATATACAACCTAATGACACTATATGTCAATCTAAAAGCTTAAAGCATCACTCTTGATTTTAAATACCCATTTACATCTAACAGGTTTATAACCTTTTGGCAATTCTATTAAACTCCAGACTTTATTTAGTGACATAGAATTCATCTCATCATTCATATAATCCAACCAAAATTTAGACTAAGGACTAGAGATGGCTTTATTATAGATAGTTGGATTTGAAATGTCACCTATATCAAACTCATCTTCTTGTAAATATAATATATAATCATTTGATATTGTAGGTCGGCAAACCCTTTTTGATCTCTATAAAGACACATTTTCGTTAACTAAAATTGGAGTATGTTATGTTATATGCTCTATAAATTCATCTTGAATGGCTATTAGATGCTGATCAACCATAACACCAATTGTTAGAGTAGAAGCAATAGGCATAGGAATAATAATTAAGTGTTCTCTAAACATAATTTCTCTAGACCCTTGGCTTATTTCAATATTATCCTCAAAATAAATAGCATGATCTGATTCAATGACCTTTGTGGTATGAGATGGACAATAGAATCTAAAACCCTTAATCCCACATAATAACCAATAAAGTAGCCACTAATAGTCTTATAAGTGAATTTCTTGGATTGCGGATTATAGGGTCTCACTTATGCTTTACAACCCCAACCATGACAATAAACAAAGTCAGTTTCTTCTGTGATCACAACTCATAGGGAGTCTTAGGAATAGATTTACTAGACATTTGTTTCAAACATAAGCAGTAGTTTTCAAAGCATCACCTTATAAGAACTCTTGTAAGGAAGAGTTTGATACATCGTACCATGTCAAGAAGTGTGCAAATTTTCATTTATACAACTTTATTTTATTGAGATGTACGAGGCATTACACATTGAACATCAATGCCATAATCTTGTAGGTATCTTGTAAAATGTCTAGGATTGTGTCTTGTCTCATCATATCTACCATAATACTTACCACCTCTATTAGAATGAGCTACTTTGATCTTTTTCCCATGTTGAAGCTCCACTTTTACTTTAAATGTTTTAAAGGCTTCTAAAGAATCAGACTTCTTATGGATGAGTTCAACTAAACCATAACAGGAAAAATCATCAATGAAGGTGAAAAATATTTGTAACCACCCATAACTGGAGGTGTAAAAGGCCTAAAAATATCAATATAAATTAGTCAAACCAGTTACTTTGCATCGATTAACTTTCGTTTTTCTAACCTTGGCCATTAACTTTCCTTTTATGCAATCAAAATAAGTACCAAAATCTAAGAAATCAAGGTCCTTTAAAATCCCATCCTTAATCAATCTTTCTATTCTTTGCTTAGAAATATGGCCTAATTACTTGTGCCATAGAATAGAAAAATTTTCGTTAAACCTCAGCCTTTTTATGGTAGCAATAGTATTAATAGTAAAAAATAAGTAGTAAGAAGAGACACATCTACTAAATCAAGTTTGTAAAGATTACCACACAAAAGTCTATTTCCAATCAAAATAGAGTCATGGTATAAAGTTGCTTTTCCTTATTAAAAAAGAAAACTATAACTAGTTCTATCTAAAACAGATATCGAATCTAAATTCCTCATAATTGAAGGTATCTAACCAACTTCATATAACTATAAAAAATGCCCTATAGTAAGTTGTAACTTGATTTTCCCCAAAAATCAACTTTGGTTCTTGTACTATCTCCCATGTATACATTTTGCTCCATATTACTTGGTTTCCTTTTGTTTGTTATCTTCTGCAAAGAATTTGTAACAAGAATTGTAACACTAGTGTCTAACTACCAAGTATTAGAAAGTACATCAACAATATTGCATTCTAAGCAAACTATTACCAAAAGATTACCTTTCTTTTCCAATTTATCCGTAAGCTTCCTACAATCTGCCTTCTTGTTCCCAAATTTTTCATAATAATTGTATTTTCCTTTAAAACCCTAATTCTTGGAAACATTTGAAGCTAAGACTATTCCTTTGCCTATTCCCTTTTCTTCTTGTATTTTATTTCTTGAAAGGGTTATTGCTATTGGTATTCTTAGCAAAAGCTTCCTTTCTTGGCCATTGTAATTTTGATTTGTAACCACTACCACACTTCTTGCTCTTCCCTTTTTCATATCATCCTCCTCCTTTTCAAGAATAGTAGTCATCTCCTCTATGGTCTATTGCTATTTCTTATCATTGTAACTTAACCTAATGGAGTTAAACTGAGATGGAAGAGACCCAATAATAAACCATACAATATAGTCCTCGTTGAGACCCATAACAATTGCCTTAATTTTATGATAACAAGCCACAGTTTTGTCAATATGCTCTTTAATCCCGCTAACACCATCATAAATCGTGGAATGCAAAGTACTTAAGAGTTCATTCTTTTCATTCTTAGAGAACTTCTTGTACTTCTTGTTAATGGCTTTAATAAATTCATTGGCATTCTCAGTTTTTGGAATGCTATCACATATAAAGTCCTCCATATGATACCTTATGATTATAAAAAAACACTGATTCAAGTACTCCCATTCATCATAAAGTTTCTTATCATTAATAAAAGTCTCATTATTATGTTTAGGAGGGGAGTCTTCTCCCAAGGCCATATTCAATTTCATGATAGTTAAGTTCATCATGAGAGACGCAACTCATTGATTGTGATTAGTATCATTAAGTTTCAAAATGGCAGAGAATTGAGGATTGCTCAAAGTCAAAGAAAAAACTATAAGAACAACATTAATACATATGTAATCCAAGATAATTCTATTCACTCTTTCTCCAACTGTCTTTAAAAAAATCCACAAAAGTGATCATGGCATGGTAGAGTCCATTGAGCATAAAAAATAGATTCATTCACAAGTAAGAACAATACATTAAATATCACAACAAAATGCATCATTCGACTATCGATAAGATAGTAAAATTATGCCAATTTATAACATTCAATATATTCTCTTCACCAATCTAATCATTTTACCAAACAATGAACTTATCAATAGGATAATTTCGTTGCCTATATGAAACGTAGTAAAAATTGATTAAAAATGAAAGAAAAATATTACAACAAAAATATTCGAATGCCTAGACTTATAAGAGACAAGTTCATAAGCATACAATATTTAATTATATCCAAACCATGATAAACAAAATAAATTTTTATATTCAATGAAAGATAACTAGTAAAAAAACATAAAGTTATCTCAAATATGGCTAAGATATCATGTAATTAGATAAAATATGTAATTAAATTATAAACAAATTATGCTTAGAAATCCCTAAAATAATGACATCATAATTTTAATATTTAACAATACATATATATATATTTAACGTTATCACTATTATTAATGGCAAAACTATAAATAATATAAGATGACAGAACTATAAATAAGTTGTAATGGTAAAACTCTAAATCATATCAGATGGTAGAATCGTAAATAAGTTGTAATAGCAAAACTATAAATCATACTAGATGGCAAATTTGTAAATAAATTGTAATGGCAAAATTGTAAATATTTCTTATTCAACCTCCAAATGAGTCAAACGACCTGTGGGTTATTTATAACTCAACCTGACTATACCTAACTATTGAAAAAGTTGTTTTTAACCATTTGAGAGTGATTTTGCTCCTTTTTCAAAGATTAAAGGATCTATAAGATCTATTTCAACAAAACACCTACCCAAAAGGAAATTTAAGAATAAAAAGTTTTAACTATGGATGGTATTACAAAAAATATATATTTTAACAATTTTTGTTACAAAATCTTGTCTAAAACACATATTAATGCATATATAAATAACATATGAAGTATTTATGCTTGGAAAAACAACATACTTATTGTTAACAAAAGTTTACAAAAATGGGTATAAAATAATACGAATATATATATATATAAGAATGAAGAAAAAAATAGCTTCAAAACTTATAGATTTGACTCGGATACCAGTTGATGAAAATTTTAACAAAGATAGTAACTAAATTCCATAACTTTGAAGCATGTATAAATAATATGATTGAAAAAATTACCTGTTAAAGGGGACAAAAGTTAACTAAAAATCATGATTCTCCGTAAAAAAAATCAAAACGCAACATAAAATAGACATCTAGTTTCATTAAATTCAGTTCACCAACTTCTATTACACACCACTACAATGCCATCAAAAATCAACAATAAGCCAGAAGAAGCATTTAAGAATACATCAACTAGGTTAACATAAACCCATTGTAGTGGACTGTAAACCTAATGGGTAGGCTTAGGTGAAATTAATGAATGGATCCAATGACTTATAATAAGGTTAGTAATATAATGTCCATCCCATAAAAAGCTCAAATGATATATATATATATATATATATATTAAAAATAAAATTGTCATAAGGTTATGCTAGTCTATAACAATTAATTCAACAGATTGGATAATTGAATAGCTTATGATTGACAACTTCTTTAGAGAATAAAAGTTTAAAAGATAACTAAATTAAATTTATCTTTAATTTTTTTCCTAATTATGTTTAGGGATTCTAGTAAAGTGATCTTAAAATCATAAAACTATTCTTTTACAATGATGACTCAGTCACAATTTATTTTCCTAATAGATATCAAGAGAAAGTTTGAGATTGATGGTTATATAGGTAGGATAAGATTGTGTGATCTTAAAGGTTTATTTCTTCATCCCATCCCGTGTTAGTATAAGGTGCCATCATGTCTCCAAAAGGCTTGTTTCATTAAACTTGGAGAAATTAGCATTTGTAATGACAATTTTAAGTACGAGATAAGGCTTCTTTTAAACATTTTTTATTTTTAGGTATAGACTAGCTTCACTCTATTCTTGATGTATTATTTACTCTTTCCACATATTCTACCACCTATTTCCACATATTCTACCACCTAAGAAATATAAAGCCAACTATAAACCTGTTCAAATTCATACATCAAATCCACCACTCATGAAAGCTCCCATATTGATATAGTTTGAATATCAAGATTGAGATGAGTCTAAACAAGCCTCCAAAGAGAGCATAAGGAACAAGAATTGATTTTTATTCCCATCTTCAGAGGATGGTAGTGAGTGGGGTTTGAGACATACTTGGGAAGACATTGTTATTCCTTTTACATCTTTTATATATGTGTTATGTTCTAAGAAAAACACTTGGGATTTCACATACTATGGATCTTGAATTCTAATGAGAACTTTTTTGATAATATGGGAGTAAATGCGGGAAATTTCCCTTCAGTTAAAATAAGACACTGTATAAGATATGGCCTCACAACCTCTCTCATAATAAATAGACTAGAACACTTAGGTACAAGCTTTCCCTTGGCCTTATTTTTATTTGATAAGTATGTCTTTCTCAAAACTAGATTGCCTTCTTCCAGGTCTTGCTGATATTTCTTCTTGGAATTATATTCCCTGATCCTTTTTAGGTATATAGCATTCTTAAAAAAGGCACCCTATATTCAATCTTCTAAAGTATTTAACATGTTCCTCAATCCTTCTTCGTTGGTCTAATATTGATAGTTTATTACTCTTAACTCTCCACATTTGGTGGTGCTACTTGTACTAGAGCTTCTTTCTTAAAAGCCACGTTGCTTTCATGATATGTTACAAAGTTTAGAGAATCAAATCAAATCAAATGGCTGATCTAGATTCAATTTGAATCACTGTGACAAAAATAACTTTAAACAATAGGTAAAAGTGTAGTTAGAAGTACAATTATTATTGCCTTTTCATTAATTAACAGATATAAGTAACGAAATTTCTTGAATAGGCAATGAAATAAATAATGTTGTTTTAAGTTTTAACAAATAAATAATGTTGTTTTAAGTTTTAACTAATAAAATAGCTTTAATATATAGTAACTATGTTAAATGAATATAGCAATAGTTTGATTTTTTATAAGATAATGAATTTATTTTTTTAAGCAACAACATATAATAACAAAAAAAATAGTAGTAAACCCCTTTTATTTAATAGATAACAATCATAAATACATTAATGTTTATTAAGACAATATTTAGTATTCAAAGTAGACTTACATATATTAATGTATATTATATCTAAAATACAATAACTAAAACATAAACATGTGAAATTCAAACTTTATCTAAAATAAAATAATATATACTTGTAAAATCTTTTCGCTACATAGGCTTTAAACCTAGATGAACTTTGAAATCTCCCAGAAAAATCTTTTTGTCCAAAATCCAATTCACTCAAATTTACTTCAATATAAGGAGGGATGATATCTGTAGGATAAAGAAACTTTGTAATTCTGGTAATGATATTCAAATAATTACCTACCATACATGTGATTATTTGAAAGGGTGTAAAGAGGAAAGGACTAGTTAAACCTAAGGATTAAAAAATCGAATCCAACTAACCGGTTTGGCCCGATTAACCTAAAACTGGTCAGTTTACCAATTCAATCACATATGAAAACACTGATTTTTATATACCGATCAGTTCGACCCGGTTAAACCCCAAGTTTTAACAGGTTACCCAATTCCCTCTGCACCATCTTAGCTGAGTAATTGATGGACCTACTATACTTCAGTGATCGGCTTCTCAATTTGGTCATCGGTGTGCTCACCGATGCCTCCTCATCCAAGAACGACATCTATGACATGCACAAAGAATTAATTGAAGAGGCAGAAACCCTTTTACTTTTAGCCTAACCCTCACGACCCTAACAAGGTTCTCCGATGGGCCACCACAGTCAACTTAACACTGGGCATGAAATCACCCACAAGAACATTGCTTTTTCCCACAATATCCATGTCAAACAGATGAGAAAAGGACTTACAGTCAAGCACAAGCACAACGTTGGGATTCACCCTAAAAAAGAAAGGGAAAGATGGAGAGACGTTGGTGCGAAACACAGTGGACTTATATTTGTCAATGTGTTTCTCGAAGAAGGTCTTCGGACCCTAGAACCAGAAGTAATCTAGGCGATTTGAGATGGGAAGTAAAGGCCAACCGTATGATCTAGGAATTGTACGAAGTGGGAGAGAAGAATTCAAAGGTAGAGATGAAGATGGAGTAGTAATGGAAAGTGATTGCTGTGACGATGTCACACGCATCATCTTGATCATTGACATGGTCACCATATAGTGAGATGGCATAGTTAGGTTGAAGTGAAAGGCTTAACTTGTGTTTTGCTTTATGTTATGTTGCCTCTTAGCAAATCACATCCACCACACATAACTGCCAACACATCAACACTCATCGTGATCATCAATCAGGTCCACAGGAGAAGCAGGCTTACTTAGATAGGGGTCATATACAATGTGAAAAAAAGAGAGTAGTTTATTAAATGCAAGTTAAAGTGTTTTTGTTAGCTATTGCTTTTTACTTTTTCTTTGATTGCTTTTAAGTTTTGACTTCTTTTTGACATCTTTGTAAGCTTTTTCAAAAAGCCTTTTTGTTTAGTTTTTAAGCTATGCTCCGTACATGCTTTTGTTATCTAATTAATACATGTTTTCCTTAAAAAAAAAAAAACAGATGATGACTCTTCATTCTCTCATTCCAAAAGTCTTATTTGATTTTAGACTGCATATCACATTACTAGTTTCATATTTATATCAAATTTATATTCAATGTAATTTTCAAATTTAGATTTTAATTTAATGTTCATGATTGTTTTAATATCTCATATGAAATTTAATTTTAGTTAAATTATTATTATTAATTATATATTAATAAATATTAATATTTTATTTCTATTTCAATCATACATTTAATTTTATCATATATTTTAAATTATTTTTATAATTTTTATAATTTTTATAATTTATTATTTTGTACAGTTCAATATCGATTTTATAACAATCTAATACCGGTTGAACCTCTAAACTTTAAACCTCTTTCTTTGCCAGTTCAATATTCGGTCCGGTTTTGAAAACGTTGAGAAGGACCATGTAAAGCCTTAGACTTCCTCATTTTTGTTATAATTATTATGTTCTTAACTCACAAATACAAAACTTTTGTTCAAAATAAAATTTCTCGACCTATTATATTAATATCGTTAGGGAGCTATACCTCCTTCTATTTATGCCTCTAAAATGGTAGCCCATAAGTTCTCAAATTGGTGACATTCATATAATATAGCCAAATTATAGGACCCCGTCCTATCGGACTCGGCGACCTGCCCGGCACTACATGAAACCCTCTAGTCGATTTCTTAATCTCATTGGAAATGTCTCCATGAAACTAAGCCTCATTTTAATTATCTTTAACATGTATTGACTTGTATTTCATTAAATATAAGTAGTGGAGTTTTAGAAAGTGTTTATAAAAGTTCTTAAAAATTTTCAGCAGCACAACGGTTGTATTATGACAAACCAAAAAATTTACAAGACCCTGCAAATAATTCAAAACACTTCTATATTCTTCATATGCATACTCCACTACAACTCATGACATTTAAGTCCACTCAGAAGCAACATCAAGAGTTCAAAGCATTCATTAACTCATAAACATTTATTACTAAAAGTTTATATAAACCATGCATACGTTTAAAAGGATTTATTACATAATTGTTTTAAAAAAATATTATACATACAAGACATTAAATACAATTATGCACAATGCACTTGACAAAGACAGCTATGAGTGTGGTGGAGTCTTGGCTACTTGAGCCTCTGAATAAGGAAAGATTGTCGAGAGTTCTTAGAGAGCATTAAAATACTATAAGATGGACCTTAGCAAATATTAAAGGATTAAGTCCTTTTATTTTACTCATCGAATATTCATAGAAGAAGGAAGTAAACCTTTGGTCCAACCTCAGTGTAGACTAAATCCAAATATCAAGGAAGTGGTGAAGAATGAAGTAGTTAAACTCCTTAATGCTAGTATTATTTATCCCATTTCTGACTCTACATAGGTTAATCCGGTTCAAGTAGTACCAAAGAAAGGAGGGACTACTATTATGAAGAATGAGCAAGAAGAATTAATTGACATGGGGAAAGTAATCGAATGGTGTATTTATATATATTATCGTAAATTAAATGACACTATAAGAAAGGGTCACTTTCCTTTGCCCTTCATTGATCAAGTCATAGAAATGTTAGCTGGGTATAGTTTTTATTGTGCTTTCGATGGATATAGTGGTTACTTGCAAATTCCTGTTGCCCCTAAAGATTAGGAAAAGATGACATTTACATGTCCATATGGCACCTTTGCATATAGATGCATGCCTTTTGGCTTGTCTAATACCCCTGTTACTTTTTAGCATTGTATGATAGCAATTTTTATAGATATGATTGAGTTATGCATTAAAGTATTCATGGATGATTTTTCGATGCATGTTTGGAAAATCTAGAGAAAGTGTTAAGGAGATGTGAAGAAACCAACTTGGTTTTAAATTGGGAAAAATGTCATTTTATGGTGCAAGAGTGCATAATGTTAGGTCATACAATTTCGAGTAAAGGTATTGAAGTAGACCCAGCAAAAATAGAAGTCATTGCTCAACTACCACAATTAAATTTAGTTAGAGAAATTTGGAGTTTTCTTGGACATGCTGGATTCTATAGAGGCTTTATTAAAGATTTTTCCAAGATAGCAAAGCCCCTTACTGAGCTTTTGACCAAGGACATAATCTTTAACTTTGATGATAAGTGTATGTATTTTTTTCAATTGTTAAAGGAAAAGCTCATGAGTGTACCTATTTTGGTATCACCTAATTGGTTTCTTCCTTTTGATTTGATGTTTGATACGAGTGACTTTGCAGTTGGTGCATCATTTGGACAAAAGCATGGAAAGCTTTTCCATCCAATCTTTTATGCAAGTCGCACTTTGAATGATACTCAAAAGAATTACACCACCATTGAGAAGGAGATGTTAGGTGTGTTCGCAATTGTCAAGTTTTGATCCTATTTAGTTCTTTCAAAGGTGATAGTCTATATGGAGCATTCTACATTGAAGTACCTTATGAAAAAACCTGATTATAAGCCACAATTGATTTGATGGGTTCTCCTATTACAGGAGTTTGACATCGAAATCTGAGATAAGAAAGGTAAGGAAAATTTTTTGGCATATCACTTATCTCCTCTGAATGAAGAAGTGATGGATAAAGGAGAAAACCAAGACATAAAGGAGGTGAAGAACACTTATTAGCCATGCTTACTTTACCATGGTATGTGAACATAGTGAATTACTTGGTTGGTAATGTGACCTCTCCTAACTTCTCGTACCAATAAAAGAAGAAGTTCTTTTCTGAAGTCAAGTAATATCTTTGGTACGACCCTTTTCTTTACAAGATATGTGTCGATGGAATGATTCAAAGATTTGTTCCTACTTAAGAAGTGGCTTTAATTCTTAGTCATTGTCATTCAAAGGAAACTGGAGGACACTTTTCCCCTGCTAGGACTACACACAAGGTGCTTGAGTATGGTTTCTATTGGCCTACTCTGTTTAAAAAAGCATTTTATTATATGAAGTCTTGTGATAGTTGTCAAAGGGTTGGCAATATTTCTAGGAGACACGAGATGCCATTAACTAAAATTTTGGTTTATGAAATCTTTGATGTTTGGGGTATTGATTTAATGGGTCCATTTCCTTCTTCATACTCTAACCAATACATCTTAGTGGTTGTTGATTATATAAGTAAATGAGTTGAAGCAGTTGCACTTCTAACCAGTGATGCTCTAGGTATAGTTCATTTTCTCAAGAAGAACATATTCACTTGATTTGGGACACTTAGAGCCATTATAAGTGATGGGGGAACACATTTTTATAACAAGCAATTCCAATCCTTCTTATCCAAGTATGGTGTTGCATATAAGATTTCTACATCTTACCATTCTCAGACTAGTGGTCAAGTTAAAATATCCAATCGAGAAATCAAGAAAATTTTGGAAAATACTGTTAACGCCTCAAGAAAAGATTGGTTAATAAAGATATATAATGCACTATGGGCATATCTAATTGTATATAAGACGCCCATTGGAATGTCTTATTACAAGTTAGTATATGGTAAGGCTTGTCATTTACCTGTTGAGTTAGAATATCATGCCTACTGGGCTATCAAGTTTCTAAATTTTGACTCAAAGAAGACTGGAGAGGAAAGACTTTTCCAATTGAATGAGTTTGATGAGTTTCGTCTTATTCCTTATGATAACTCTAAGTTATATAAGGAAAGAGTTGAGAGATGGCATGATAAGCAAATTATTTAGTGAGAATTCAAAATTGGTGATAAGGTCTTAGTGTATAATTCAAAATTGAAGTTGTTTCCTGGCAAGTTAAGGTCAAAATGGACCGACCCTTATAATGTGACCAAGATTTACCCATTTGGAACAATTGAAGTTAGCAATGGTCACTTATGTTTCAAGGTAAATGGGAAAAGAGTAAAGTTGTACATGCCTAGTTCAGTTAAGGAGTCTTCTGAGATTCTTTCACTATTTAATCCTCATTGAACTAGGAATTTTTCAAGTTAGGTAGGTAATTATATGTGATTTTATTTTATTTTGGGTGTTGGGATCTTTTAAATAAAGTGTTGAAGCCTTTTAAGTATGTTTGAATTAAGTTTAGTGTGTTTTCCTTAGTCTATCCTTAGTTTAGTATGTTTAATTTGAATTTAATTGTGCTTTTAGGCTTAAATTTGAAGAAATAATTCAATTCATTTTGTTAGGACTTGAATTTAGGAGGGTTTGGTTAGAAATTTAGAAGAAAAATGATCAAATTAGGCTTTAAACAGACCATCAACGGCGCCTTGATAGGGTCACATTGATGAGTGAGAGGGTGCCATTGTTTACAATGTTTCCAGACCTTTAACGTTGAAAGAAGAACATGGCGCCATTAATAGATGCAGAGAGTATAAAAACCCAGCAATTTCAGCGTTTTCTCTCTGCCTTTTTTTTGTCCTAAACCTTCAAATTCCCTTATCTTCCTTATTTATCAACCAAATTGAGCATTCTTTGTGTCTATTTGTTACATTTTTAGTCCTCTACAACATTTGCCTTCAAATTGCTCTGAAAATCAACAAATGTTTTGTAATGTTCTTTGACATATTTCGATCTTTTTCTCCATTCAAGGTATTCTTTCTCAATTTTCTCTTGATTTAGGCATCTATTTAATTGAAATTTAGTATCATTGTATTCAAATTTTCATAAGTTTTCTATTGATACCAATTTTGTAGCCTATCATTTTGATTGAAATTTTGGGAATTAAAAAAAATAGGAATTTTCTAAAAATTTTTTGGAAGAATTTTTTTATTTTCTTTTAATTTTCTAACCTATTTTGGTGTAATTGTTAAACAGATTTGATTCTAATGGCACCACCAAGGAAACAATTAGCCTATGATCCTTCCCAATTCATAAGTGTGGATAATTTCAGTTGGTACTAATCGCATTAAAACAATGACTTTATTGTTGAACGACCAATCCATCTGGATATTGAGGCTCAATTTGACCTCTCTAGAGCATTTAGGAGCATTGGATAGGAAACAGTGGTGACCTTTTCAAGTTTTTTTCTATCCTATCCTGATTTGCGAGTTCTATAAAACATCAAGGACAAGGAGGACTCAGAGACGATCAAGATTCGATCTTCGGTGCGAGGTATCTCTATTCTATTAACTCATGCATCTATTTCGACTTTGTTAAGTGTAGCTGATGAGGATGACATCTACATAAAGACTAAGGACTCATTACATGGTGATTCAATTTATACGAATCCCTCTTTTTTTATACCTACGGCAAAGGAAGCTTTGGCATTGACTAGAAATAGCAGATGTTACACCATTACTAACCTAAATATTCGTGAGCGAAGTATTGTTGCCCTACTCAGTTCTAGTGTTACGCCTCAGGCTAGTGGGTTGAATGAGATGCGGATTGTTGATATTTACTTGGTACATAAGATCTTATTTGGATAATGTGCTATTCCTAAGATACTATTATCCGGATTTATCATTCTTGTTATGCAGGATGTGGTCAAGC
>JAOXYD010023553.1:0-28108 GCA_028565735.1 Pinacopodium congolense | reverse complement strand
GTTTTCATTTTATTTTGAGATGATTTGAGATGTGCTTCTACTCATGCTTTATATTGCATATAGTTTCTGCTATTGTTTCTTTATTATTGAAAAAACAAAAAATAGAGAAAAAAAGAAGAAAAGAATCAAATATAGTACTAATAAGTTGTTAGTTGTATTCACATAAATATTTCAAAAGTTATATTTGGTTTTCCCTTTACACTTAGTGCTTTATGAAAACTTGTGAGAAACCTTTCAACCTTTTTAACTCACCTTAACCTAAGCCCCATTACAACTATGAACAAAAGTCCTTTCGATCCATGATAGCATGTAATCTATGTGGAAGAAAATTGGTGATTTTGCAAGCCTGTGGTAGTATGGTCTCCTAGAGGGAGTCTTGGGCGAAACATCAACCCTTAAACACTTGAGAGTGAAATTAGTGAAAATCATGAGGAAAATCCATTTTGGTTTATGCTTTCCTTTGATCGATGGTATCACAAGTTGAGTTTATTTATGTGTACTGATGAAAACTAATTATGATGTGTGTAGTAGCTTGAAATTTGAGTGGCCTAAGTTAGAAAGATTGCATGCACTTGGTCTTTTTGAAAATGAACTGATATAATGTAATTTTTGTGTTTAATTTGCTTAAGGACAAGCAAAGGTTTATGTGTGGGAAAGTTGATAAGAGTGTTTTAGACAATATTTCTAAGTTGTTTTTAGGTGTTTTAAATATTGTTTACGTGCTTTAAATTGAGTTAGTAGGAACTTTTTCATAGTTTTCATTATATTTTAAGTGCTTGAGTGTTTCTTTTATTGTTTAGTTTTTTAGGGCAAAATATGAACTTATTTGAGGAATGGGTTGATGCACTTTGATATTTAGATGTTCAGGTAACAAATGAGACCTAAACCAGCACAAGTTTTCACACTGTGATTTTAGTGATATAGTAAGTTCCTTTAAAGAGCTCGGATTCCTATGAAATTTTACATAGTGCTATAACAACATGTCAAGAGCCTACATATCAAACTTCATGACATATTGAGGTCTATAGATAAAGATATAGTGAAAATACTGAGTAGAGATCAAAGCTAGAAAATTTGATATTGCGGGATGACGTGACAAAATGTGTGCAAGATGTGTTTTATGATATTTTGGACATAAGAAGACGTGAGGAACCATAGTAGCCAGACTTATGATCTTAGGGAACATCTAAGAAAAAAATTATAGGGTTTTGAAAGAAGAAAAACGTGTGAAAATCCAAGAAAAAGATAACCAAGATTCATCAAGTGTTGTCCAGATTTTCTAGCAGAGGTGGATTCACCGTCTTTACTAGTTCATCCTTCTTTTACTTTCCTTTTGATGTTTAATTTCAATACTCTTTGTTTGAACATGATTATGGATTGCTAAATATATTTTAGGGATTGTTCTTGAATTGTTTATCCAAGTTTTACTATATTGATTTAATGTATAGTTTTTTGTGTTAATTGTTCAGCTTATAATTACTTTAACTGATTAATAGGTTATTAAAGAGAGATCTTAATTATTTTTTAATTTTTCTTAGGATTGCTTCAAATCTAATTTCATTGTTTAGGAGTAGTGTTGTGAACTGAGAGGCTACAATTCAACTTTTAGATAGTTTGATTAGGATTAATTGATTAGGTCATGAGAGAGGGTAGTCAACTATTAGATGTATAGGATAAAAAATAATTGAATCAATAGGGTAAAACTAAGATAAACAAGGATAGAACAACCCTTAATTATCCTCTATTGAGTATCTTCTGTGTTTTGCACTCTTTTGTGATTACATTCATTTAAGTTTCACTAGTTTTGTTTAATTTTCAGTTTCTATACTTTTCATTTATCTTAAAAAAGTGAAATTCAGATTGTTAGGTGTCTAAAATCAATCCTCATAGGATCGATATTAGATATACTATAAGTGTCAAACTGTATAATTGCAGTGCAGCTAAATCTTGCAAAAAAAAATCAATTAACCTATTGCCACTTTGATAAGTGTGCTTTTTGGTAATGTTTCTAGGTTTTTAAAAATGTTTTAAGTGTTTCTTTGTCTATTTTAACTTTAGTTTATTTTATCTTTAGTATCTTTTGCATATTTCCATGATTTTTGATATTTTTAATTGTTTCTTTATCTTGTCTAGCTCTTGAGGATGGATTTTAAGCTTATTTGAGGGATGGATTGACGCACGTTGGTGCGTGGTTTAGCAAGTAGTAGAAATCCAAAGTTATATGTGTTTCAAGTTATTTAGGAGATGCACTAAATAGACTTGTAAAGCTTAGATCGCCATGAAATCTGGACAGGAGCAAGATCAACATGTGACGAGGTTGCTATTCAAATTTCAAGTCAATCAAAGGTTCAAAGAACAAATTATGGAAAAAAGAGTGAAGGAAGAAGAAATCTGTCAAACTACAGTGTATGATTATGCATCATCCTAGATCCAAGTTTCTGTCACCCTTGTGCACAACCAAAAGGGTGACAGGTGGAACTCACTAGAAGAAACCCAAATACGGGATTTTAACTTAGTAGACCCATTTTTGACATATATAGGGGCTATAAACCTTATGAGTAACCAACAATTATTAGACGGCTTCTAAAAGAGGCATAGTGAAGGTTTTTTGTGGCTCCTAAAAGAGGAAAACAAGACATCATCCTAGGAAATCAAGAAAACTCTTCAGCACCCAATTTTTCTAGCTTCCTTGGAGTAGAGAGGAGTACTTCAAAACTTCACTTATTTTTTTATTTCTTCTCTTTATTACTTTCTAGCATGAGGGACAAGAATGTTTTTGGATTATTTCTGACTATAAGTAGCTAAAAAATTTGTAGGAGTTATTCTTAAATTCTTTTATAAAACTCTTGCTTTTTAATTCAATGAATGAATGTTTATGTTATGCATTGAGCTTATAACTTGTAATAGATCAAGAGAGTGATCTTAGGCATTCGTGTTAAGTAGTGCAACCAGAGTTGACTCCCAATAAACTTATACATATTTAGTTTTTTCAAGTAGTTGAAGAGAGATCTTGCCTATTTGTTGAAATTACCTATAGGATGGCTTAATAGTAAATGGTTAAGAAATGTTGCATAAGTCAAGAGGCATCATAATTTATTTTATCTTAATTCAACTAAGGATAACTAATTACATCTTGAGACAAGGTAATTAAGCATTAGAAAACCACTAGTCAAGCATAATTGAATCAATAAGATAAAAGGGAAGGAAAAGAGGGATAGAGTGGCCCCAAATCTTAAATCTTAACTATCAAATTACAACACTTTTCCCAATTGATTGTTCTTTGTTTGTTAGATTAATTTTAGTTTATTTTCCAGGTTTTAGGATTTGAAATTATTTTCTTAAAAAAATATAACTTGAATTGTATGGTGCCTAAATAAAATCCTCAAGGGATTCATATTGATATATTACAATTGTACGAATCGTATACTTATAATATATTGTAAAGCCAGTGAGCATTTATCCATACACATAAATCATCTCTTCAAGTTTTTGGCACTGTTGCCTGTGATTGTTTGTTTAGTATCTTGTTTAGTTTGAGTGGATTTGATTTAAGAGTTTTTTTACACTTTTTCTTATGTATTTACAGGTGCATGAGCACATGGAGCACAATAAGGTTTAATGATCTTAGTGACAAATTGTTTTCAGACGTTACAATACATGAAAGAGAGTTGAGAAAAATAAAGCGCCAAGACATTATGCAAAGGAATATAGCAGAAGAAGGAGAATAAGGGGGTGCCAAAAGGACATTGATGGGTGTTATGAGGCTAGGTTTTAGTCCACAAGGAGATGCAAGGCCTACTGTAAAAGTGAATATCATTGACATCAAGCCAACACTACTCAACATACTTCAATCTAGTGTGTAGTTTTATGGGTTGGCTAATGAAGATACCAATGCCCATCTTGCTAATTTCTTGGAGATTTGTGATACATTTCGATTCAATAAGATGTTAGATGACGCAATGAGGTTGAGGTTGTTCCCTTCACCCTAAAGGACTGGGTAAAAGCATGGTATAACTCTTTCAACTCGAATTAAATCACCGCTTGAGAGTAGTTAGCCCAAGCATTTCTTTCTAAGCACTTCCCCTTAACCAAGACTACAAAGATCATAAAGGAGATCAAAACTTCCAAAAAAGTGATGAAGAGTCATTATATGAGGCCTAGGAGCGATTTAAGGAGTTACAATGAAGTTGTTCCCACCACAATCTTCCAAGGGAGTTCTTTCTACAAACTTTCTATAATGGAGCTAATCAGACTACTAGAGGAGTTATAGATGCATCTGTGGGAGGGTCTTTGATGAGAAAAACTATAGATGTTGCTCATGACCTCTTAGAAGCGTTGACAAGCAACAGTTACATGTGGTCTATTGAAAGGTGTAGACAAGGTTTCAAGGAACAAAAAGTTATGATTCCACTTGACTTAGTGACAACTTTACAAGCGCAGATTTCTACCCTCACCAAAAAATTTAGCAACACGCAAGGAACCTCTTAATCTACAGTAAAGGCCATGCAATTTCAATGTGAACTTTTTGGGAAATATAATCATGGAACAACAGAATATTGCTTATTAGGAGCTAGTGGCACTGAGTAGATAAATTATATGGTCTAACTTCAAAGAGGTAATAATCCTTTCTCTAGTACTTACAATCCAGGGTGGAAAAACACCTAAACTTTTCTTGGAATACTAGCAATGCATGTGGTAAAGTGAGAGCACAAGGACCTCCAGGTTTTCAATAAGATCAGCTTGGATCTTTATAGAACAAAATGGACAAGATGATGGATATTTTTTGTTTAAGTTTGCAACCAAAAAGAGGACATCCAGAAGATGATGGAGGCAAAATTTGATCAAATTGTGAAGAACCATGCGTCATCTATCCATAACTTAAAGGTTCAGGTAAGGCAACTTGCTAATGCTATGTCATATAGGAATGTAAGTAGCTTACCAAGCAACACCGAGGCCAATCCAAGGGAACAACTCGAGGCTATTACACTTTGGAGTGGCAAGTAATTAGAGGAGTAGAGTGTGCAAAAGGAGAGCCAAGAAAATGAGAAAGGCAAGGAGATAGAAGAAGAGAAGGTAGAAGAGATAGAATAAGAGAAGCCATATGTGCCACCATCACTTACAAGCCTAAAATTCCATATCCACAAAGGTGAGAGAACACTAAGTAGATACTCAATTCTATAAATTCTTGGAGAAGTTGAAGAGGATTCAAATTAATTTGTCCTTTGTGGAGGCACTAGAGTGTATGCCCAAGTATGAAAATTTTCTCAAGGACATATTGACGTACAAACGCACTTAAAAGGACAACCAAACGGTAACCTTGACGGAGCATTTTAGTTTGATCATCTCAAGTATAATGCTTTCTAAACTCCAAGATCAAGGGAGTTTTACTATCCCATGTGTTTTTGGTGATTTTGAAATTTCCAAATGCTTATTAGGTGTAAATATTAACTTGATACATTTGTCCATTTTTAAGAAATAAGGGTTAAGAGACATCAAGATAATTTACAGGCCAATCTATCAAGAGGCCATATGGTGTAGTAGGTAAAAGTGAACAAATTTATAATTCCTATTGAAGGAAGTTGAAGAGGAGGTTGAGGAAGTGTTTGATGTGTATAAGGATTAGAGTATGGAGTATGAAGACTTGTGTGGGAAGGTTGAATAAGAAAAACTAGAGAGAACGTATGCTCTCATACTACCTTCCATTGTGAAGCCACCCACATTAGAACTGAAACCCTTACCTCCCACCATAGATATACCTTTCTAGGTAAGGACCACATCCTACCCATCATCGTATCCAATCAAATGGATTTTGAGAAAAATGAAAAAGTGGTAGAGACTATTAAGAAGAGGATGAAAGCCATGGGATGGTAAATTTTTTATATTAGGGGAATTAGCCCTAATGTAGTGATGCATAAGATTAACCTTGAAGAAGGATGCAAGAAAGTTAGGGAGAGATAAAGAAGGTTGAATCCAAACATGCAAGAAGTTATGAAGAAGGAAGTAGTGAAGCTTTTAGATGCATGGATCATCTACCCTATTTCAGATAATGAATGGGTGAGTCTGGTGCAATGTGTGCTTAAGAAGGGAGGCATGACGATGATGGAGAATGAAAAAGGTGAAAATATTTGCACTAGGACCATCACCAGATGGAGAGTGTGCATTGACTATAGAAAGCTCAATTTGGCCACCAAGAAAGACCATTTCCTCTTTCCTTTTGTGGACCAAATGATTGAGAGGGTGTCAAGGCATGCTTTTATTATTTTCTTGAAGGGGATTTCAGGTATAATCAAGTGTTTATTTATCCACAAGATCAAGAGAAGACCACTTTCACTTGCCCTTATGGGACTTTTGCACATAGGAAGATGCCTTTTGATTTGTGTAATGCACCCATCACATTCCAAAGGTGTATGATGGCCATCTTCTCATACATGAATGAAGATGTCATAGAGGTATTTATAGATGGCTTTTTTATTTTTAAAGGGTCTTTTGATCACTGCTTGTTCAATTTAGATAAAGTGTTTCAAAGATGTGAGGAGTCTCATTTAGTCTTGAATTAGGAGAACTATCATTTCATAGTCCAAAAGCAAATTTTATTAGGCCATAAGCTCTCATACAAGGGGATTGAGGTAGATTAAGATAAAACTGAAGTGATTGAGAAGCTCCCACCTGCCACCAATATCAAGGGCATCCAAGCATTTCTTAGTCATGCAAGATTCTACAAATAGTTTCATCAAGGACTTTTCTTTTATTACTAGAACCTTGACTCACTTATTAGTTAAAGATGTGCCTTTTGATTTTGATAATACTTATTTAGATGCTTTTGATAGGTTAAAGAAGGAAATTACAATAACACCTATCTTAAATTTGCTAGATTGGTCACTTTCCTTCGAGATTATATGTGATGTATATGATTATGCCTTTGATTGTGTACTTGGGTAGCGAATGGAGAAGAGAATACATGTAATATACTATGAAGCAAGACCTTGGTGGCGGCATAATTGAATTACACTACTAAGGAGAAGGAGTTGCTTGCAGTAGTATTTTCTTATGAAAAATTTAGCTCTTATCTTTTGAGCTCGAAAGTTATTGTTTTTATAGATCATGTTGCATAAAGCTATCTTTTCACCATGAAGGATGCTAAGGCTAGGCTTATCAGATAGGTTCTCTCTATGGGTTATTTCTAGTTTTGTCTTGAGTTTTCTCACCTTATTCATGATTTTTTGTAGGTTTTAGTTTATTATGCCTTCAAGAATAAAGTTTTTCGTTAGAAAATCCATTCTACCTATTCAAGATGAAGTGGGAGGATGAAATGATAGGGATATTTTTGAAGATTTTGGTGCTCCTTTGCCCATCTTCTCTAAATAGGAGGGTAATAGGTTTATTTTGGTTTAGATTAAGTGGCCAAGCTCATCGTTTGGATGAGAAAGTGTTGAGTAAACTCTTTAGTTTTCCTAAAGCATAGGTAGAAGATATCCATTAGGATTTTTCAACCAATATTTATTAGGAGTATCTAACTAAATTCCCTAAATTCAATGCTCATGAGGCATCCAATGCTTGCATTCTTAGCCATGAATGTTTGCTCTTTCATAAATTCATATGTTATGCTATCTTTTCAAACACTCAAAATAAAAAATGTTCAATTATGGAATTTTTTTTATTATTGTACATCAATCATAAGGTCAAACCTCACATGTTCTTTAATTTTTATCCACATTTTATTCATTTTTGTAACCACAAAAGGTACTTACTAGGCATGGGGCATCTTACAATTGATTTAGTTCAATATTATAATATTGACATTATTGGTTTAACCCCTGTTGCTTGTGAGTATTTTGATGCTCCTTATTTGAGACGTTTAGAGATATTATGGCATAATAACATAGACCTCCTAGATCTTCAGACTCATAGTACAGTTAAACACAAGTTCGTTGAAGGAGCTTCAAGTTCTATACTTGCACCTAAATTTAATGATACTTCAAGGGAAGAATTTGAGTAAGTAGGCTGGGAAAAGGTGTACACTCTTCTAGCAGATAGCAGTAAAAGGACCTAAGAACAACTGAGGTAGATGAATGATCAAATGCAAATGAAAGCTCGCCACCAATGCTACTTAGAAAAGAAGATCCATAAAGATTTAGAGATTTAAAGACTTCACATTCCATCCCCCATGCCATCACCACCACCCTGTCCATAAGCTTTCTACCCCTCTCTTTAGTTATTGTTTAATTATGTTCTTGTTTCTTTTGTTTTTTGTTTGCATTATGGATTGCTTTATTTATGGTTTTTTGTTATCATTTCACACATTGGGGATAATGTGTCCTCTAAGTATGGGGAGCTAGCTAGGAGTTTATGGAATTTGATGTTTGTGTTTGCATTCTTGCATGTCATTTAGGTTGCATTTTAAGTTATTAGATTTAGGGGTGTCATTTCTCTTGCATTTGAACCTTATTAGGAGCATGATGGATTTTTAATTGAGCCCATTCAAAGATTGAGCCCTTATGACTTCATCAAAATTCATTTCATTTCCTTGTGTTGTGTGATACTCCTACGGGTAGTTACCTTTACAAATTGTTTTAAATCAATTTAAATCACTAAATGTATGCTAGAGAGAAATGATTAAGGCATTCTTTCTTTTAGCCCTTGAATTAAATGGCCTACCTATATTATCCCTTACAAACCCCTTTTAAGCGTTTAATCACTTCATTCTTGAAGAAAACACCCCATTTTAAAACCATTAAACCTCTTAGCCTTACCTCCTCACAAGTTTAATAAAGTGCTAAGTGATTATTATTTTGGGATTTTTAGCTTCATTTTTTAAAGATGAGTTGAGCAATACTTCTAATCACAAAGTGCATTGCATGTAGTTGTTGTTTTTGTTTAATTTTTATTATATATAAAAAAGAAAAAAAAGAAAAAGAAAAAAATCAAATCAAAAAGAAAAAAAAAGAAAAGAAAAGAAAGAATCAAGTGTAATAGCAACAATAAGTACCTAGTAGCAAGTTATATCCATTTGCATATCTCAGAAGTTTATTTTGTCATCCCATTATACACTTAGTGATTTATGAATGCTTGTAAAGAGCCCCTCAAGTCCTTCTTAACCCACCTTAACCCTAGCTCTTAGCCTCATTACAACCTTAAACAAAGTCCTTTTGATCTATTTTAGCATGTAATCAGTGTGCAAGAGAATTAGTGTATTTACAAGCCTATGGTAATATGATTTCCTATAGAGAGTTTTGATCAAAACACTATCCCTTGTACACGTGAGTGTAACGAGTGAATCTCGTGAAAAAAATCCGTTTTGAGTTTATGCTTGACTTTTAATGATAGTATTATAAGTTGAGTTTGTTTATGTATATTGATGAAAACTAGTTATGATGTGTGTAGTAGCTTGACATTCGATTGACCAAAGTTTGAATGATTGCCTGCTCTTAATATCTTTGAGGAAAAATTGATAGATTTTATAGTTTTATATGATTTTTGCTCAAGGACAAGAAAAGGTTTAAGTGTGAGGAAGTTGATAACTGTGCTTTTAGGTTATATTTCTAGGTTGTTTTAAGTGTTTCTTTGTGTATTTTAGCTTTAGTTTATTTGATATTTTGCATCTTTTCATGATCTTTAATGTTTTTAATTGTTTCTTTATCTATTATAATGTTTTAGGGTGGATTTTAATCTTATTTTAGGTATGCATTAATGAACGCTAGTGTGTGGTTTTGCAGGTAGTAGAACTCTAGTATTGGATGTGTTTTAGGTTACTTAAATGTGTTTTAGGAGATGCATTAAATGGACTTGTAGAGTTCTCATGGCTATGACATTCAGAGGGAAGCAAGATCAACATGTGAGGAGGCTTCAATTCAAATTTCAATGAATCAGAGGTTAGAAGAAGAAGTTATGGCCAAAAGAGTGAAGGGAGTAAAAAATTGTCAAACATTAGTGCACGATCATGCATCATCCTGGAAGAAAGTTTCTGTCACCCTCGTTCACAAACTTGAGAGGGACAAGCGGAACTCACTTGGAACAATCCAAATACAAGATTTTAAGTTAGTGGACCCCCCTCTTGACATATATAACGACTTTAAACCCTAGAAGCCTCCAACAATCATTAGAGGGCTTCTAAAAGACGCAAAGTGAAGGTTTTTTGTGGCTCTCGAAAGAGGAAAACAAAACATCATTCTAGCACCCATGGAGTAGAGAGGAGGACTTAAAAACTTCAACCAGTTTTTATTTCTTTCTTTATTATTTTCTAGCATAAGAAACATGAATTTTTTTGGATTATTTTTTATTGTGAGTAGCTAAACACTTTATAAGAGTAATTCTTGAACTCTTTTGTGAAACTCTTGCGTTTTGATTCAATGAATAAGTGTTTGTGATATGTATTGAACTTATACCTTGCAATATATCAAGAGAGTCAGCTTGGGCATTTGTGTTGGGTCGTGCATCAGGAGTTGGTGCCCAATAGAGCTATACTTATTCAGGTTTTGCAAGTAGTTAAAGAGAGTTCTTAGCCATTTGTTTAAATTACCTATAGGATTGCTTGACATCTAGTTGAATGGTTAAGAAAGGTTGTGTAAGTTAAGAGGCATTATAATTGATTCTATCTTAATTCAACTAATTATAAGTAATTACGTCTTGAGAGAGGTTAATTAAGCATTAGAAAATCTTGGGTCAAACATAATTGAATCAATAAGATAAGAGGGAAGCAAAAGAGGGATAGAGTGGCTCTTAATCTTAAATCTTGACTATGAAATTATTGCACTTTGCCCAATTGATTGTTCTTTATTTGTTTGATTAGTTTTAGTTTATTTTCCAATTTGTATTATTTGAAATTATTTTTTAAAACAAATTATAACATGAATTGTGTGGTGACTAAACACAATCGTCTTGGGATCAATACTATTATATTACAATTGTATGACTCGTATACTTACAATATTTATCCATACATATAAATTATCTCATCACAGTTATGGTATTTACTAAAGATAATTACAGGATCAAAAGGTCCATACCTAGAAATTGAACTAGAAATCACTAATAGGATGGCTAAACTTATAGAATAACTACTAATTCATGGCATTAAACCTGCATTCCAACTCAATCTGAACCAAAAATATAATTCCCAATGAAAACCAAGTCAGTTATATCAATTGACCCATTTTCACTTTAATATCTTTTAAGCTAACAGAAATTTAGCCTAACATATTGAAAAAAGCTAAAATAGTAGCTAAACAACAAGGAAACATATTGAAATAAAAGTATTAAGGCTAGACTTGGAATTCAACTAAAATCCCAAGTTCATGCATTCTCCAACACAAAACCAAATGTAAAACATGAGAAAACTGATATAAAAATAGAACAATAGCTAACAAGAATAAAAAACAAAATAAAACTACAATTTAAACTTTCTATAACACAAACTAAAAGCTTAATAATAATTATAATTGAAAAGGAAGGCTTAGAACTATAAAACAAAGGAAATTTTGAATAAAAAGGTGTGGTTGTCAAATAAGGCACTGGAACTTATGAAAATAAGCCTCTTTGACCCTTAAATATGCCAAAATTATGTTTACTAATGATTGGATATTGAAAAGTCTGATTTACCCTTCTTTTTCACATTTCTAGTATGTTTAATGGAGGAGAATAAGCCTAAATACTGCTTGATTTAACCACTATTTGTCTCCTTAGAAAATGAGCTAAACAATAGTTTTTCATGACCTAAATGGCATTGTTTAGGTGCTATAAAGATTGTTGTTTAGGTCTTTATCATTAGCTCCTCTACTCCAATTTGCTCCAATTCTTCTCCAAATTTTGCCTTTTAGTCCAAAATATATGTTAACACATCTAACCTATCATTCAACATAATTTGAGCATTTTATCTTTAAAATAGGGATGAAACCATATGAAATCACATGCTAAAACACAATATAATACATCCCTATCAAATATCCCCACACTTGAACTATTTATTGCCCTTAAACAATGACTTAAACACTTTACCTTAAACAATCTTGATCAAAAGTTGAAAAACAATTGAATATAATGGAATTCAATCAATGCATTTAATCCAATTCAAAATTCTCAACTTCAGTATGAACCCAGAAAAAAAAAATCAATTTTATCACATACAAGGCACTAAGTTAGTAAAGGTAACCTAATATGTATAATACCAAGTATTTAAGTTATTTCGCATAGTCATCATATCAACTTAGTCAAAGATTAACAAAATAATTAAAAAATAACATAAATTGAAAATAGGGCAGAGTTTAGGGGTTCACCTAGTTTTTTTATGCGAGGATAAACTATTTATCATGAATGACCTCAATTACTCAACTAAGATGAAATTTTTAGCTTGTTTGATATATCATCTAATTTTTTGACTTAAAGGTGAACACTTTCAGTTACTAGGCTAGATCAGCCTCTCAAATGGCTACTAATATCACTCAAATAAATCAACCTTATTGATTTGAAGCCATTAGAGTGAAATTTTCTCACTTTATTCCACAAAACAAACAGTTTTATGCAAATTTTTAACACATTATTTTAAACATCCTATGTACAAATTCACATGACAACCATTCAAAACATCCTTAAATACTTAACATCATACATATGGACTACAAAAAACATATGAAAACACTCAAAAGAAAAAGAAAAACAAAAAATTTTGAAGTTAGCGCCTATTTCAAGAGTTTATCAAAGTTCACCAAATTAAAAGCATGAATTGCTTTCAAGTATCGAACCAAATCCATCAACTGAATTTCAAGGTCATTCTCAACTAAAACATTTAATCATCACCCTTAAAATAACAATAACTTAAGTTCATGAAAATCAAACTTGTTCCTCACCCTAACTCTTAAATGGGAAATTGTCCTCAATGTCCTTAAAACATTGAAAAATACAAATAAAGATGGAAACAAATGTAGAGATCATGTTAGCTTTGAAAAGAAAGATTGAAGCTCCCTCTTTTCTTCCTACAAACTAAATAAGAAAAAGAAAGCAAGTAAAACACTAAAACCAAAGTAACCAAAACCTATTTAAAAAAGAGAAAAATACATAAACTAAAGGATACAGTTGGGGTGCCTCCCAACAAGTGCTTGGTTAAAGTCATTAGCATGACCACTATTTTTTCGTACCTTATCTAACATGTAAAGAAAAACCTGTAATCTATATGTTAATGGCATGAACGAGTAAATAAAGCCAGTCATATCCAGCCTTGAAAATGGCTCGCAATCAATATGATGTCACACATCCTTGGAGATGTTGAACTTGATACCTTTTTCATCTCACAACATTATTAACTCTTCCTTATGGGCATCAATCACTCCACGAGATGTCTTTTAAATGATCTTCCCAACAGAGTAGAAGAATCTTCATCTTGCATGTCCAAAACATAAAAATTTGTAGGAAACACAAGATCTTGAACCCACACTAAGACACCCTCACCCCCTTAAGGTAAGCATTAGAGCAATCAACTAAATGAAGGACAACAAGAGTAGATTTCAAAGAACCTAACTTAAGAGACTGAAAAATAGATGATGTTATGATATTCATAGAAGCTCCCAAGTCTATAATTTCATACCTTATGTTGTTTATTGTGTAGGGAATTGAATCTGTATTTTTGGGTGGTATCCTTCTTAGTAGAACTGTTGGTACTTCTACCCCCATACTCACCTTTAACTCATCCTTCTTCTTCTTTTTCATGCTTTACTCCTTCATAAACTTCTTAGTAGCTTTAAGTGGAGGTATGGTCACCTCTTCCCTGTAAAAAATTTCTAGGATCACTCCCTCTTCTCCTCTTACTTCTTCTTCTCCACTTGCTTCTCCTCCATCTTCGTTCGATCCTCTCTCTTTACCAACTTTTTAGGAAAAGGAACTTTAATATGGTTAAGAATAAGAGAGGAGCACTTCCTTCTTTTGCCTAGCACTCCTCAAGAAGATGACAGGCACATTCTCTCTTGGATTCTGCTCCAGTTGACTTAGAAGCCTATTGGAGACTTAAGTTTGCAACATTCGCATAATGTCTACAAACTGGCTCATCTGCATCTCTAAGTTTTAATGAAAAGTGCTAGCTAGGTTCTTCATAATCTCATTTAAGAACATGCCTCTAGCTTTTGGTGATAGAGGTGAAGGAGGCCTTTATTGCTATAATAGGTAGAACCCAGGTGGGAAGTTGTATCCCCGTGGCTATTGTATGGCGAGAGGTCTGAAGTTATCGTCACTCCCTTTCTAGTCACTCTTATAGTGCAATTTTGGATGACCATTACACCCTGGACTGTATGTAGGGGACATGGGGATCATATCCTCTCTGTTGATATTGAAAAGATCCAATAATATACATCTACTGGTCATCCTACAAAGTGGGACATTAACTAATAGAATGACTAGTTCAAGAGCAAATTTTATATACCTTAGGTTTCCCATTTCCCACAACAACTTACTCTACCAAGGATGTGAGGTCTACGATTACTGATCTAACCTCGAGATAGCAATATCCTTTTATTGCAGTTTAGAGGGTGAGATTCTATTACTACTACCCTCGTATTGTGAGTTGGATTTCATGGTTCCTATTAACCTCGTTGCACCCACTAATGTCTTTTTAACTAATGCCTTGTCACTGGATACATCTATCATTTTCCTACCTATAGGCATTATTCCTTCAAAAAAATATTGAATAAGAAGTTATCCACTTATCTAGTGATTGGGGAAACTATGGCACAGTTTCTTGTAATGCTTCCAATGCTTGTGAAGTGACTTTTCTCTCGCCTGTCGAATGCCACAAATCTCCTTCCATATTTTTGTTGCCCTTAATGCCAAAAAGTACTTCTCAAGGAAAACTTTCTATATCTAGTCCCAAGTGGTAAATAATCTAGCTGGTAGATCACAAAGCCACTCCTTATTTGCATAAGTTAAGGAAAAGTAAAAGGATTTCAACTTCATCTGATCTATCGTTACACTAATAGGCTTTATCCCCTAATATGCAATGTGGAACTCCTTGAGAAACTTGTTTAGGTTGGTGATGTCTCTAGATATCAATGACATGTTATCCCTAAAACCTATAAAATAGGAAAAGCATGAATTAGACCAAGTCTAATTTCAAAGTTAGGTTTATTATTAGGATAATTATTGCAAAGAAGATTAGGGTTAAAGGTGGGAGCTGCAAGCTCCTTTAAAGTTTACTAGTAATGCCTTACCCTGAATTTTAATTCCTCTTGAGACTCCTTTATTTTCTCTTCAACTTCCTCTTTAGATGATGAACAATCACTCTCAAGTATAAGAATATGCTAAATGCACTTGGAATGCTAAAACCTCATACGACTTGCAATATAAGAAAATAAAAAGGATTAAATTGATAAAGAAGTGAGCCTTTATTCTACATAGAAAATTTTTGCAACCTTCTATTCTTTGGAGGGCTATAAGACATACAAAACAAAAAATAAAATAAGAAAGAATAACAATTAAATAATAAAATAACAATAAAAATAATCAAACACATTAACACCAACTCCCCAAAAATGGCACAAAAAATTTGTAGCTCGTCCCAAACTACTAAATAATGAACATATCTAAACCTTCTATGCAGTAAGGTGAGCCAAGGTCAAATCCATAGAGAGTTAGGGTCAGTTAAAACTATTTCTACTGTTGCACAAAAGAAAAATAAAAGAAAATAGACCCCTCTAAAGTTTTGGGAAATTAAAACAAATATAAAAGGCAACTAGCGAAACCAAAGCAAATTAACAAGAATACAAAACATAAATAAATAGATAATAATAAGAGAAAGTTAGACAGAAGATATTTTCAAGATTCAAGATTTATAATTGATCATCAAAAAGCATAAAGAATATGTTCACATGAGATGTTAGCCTACAGATACAAATAGGCTTTTGCGTCTTAAGTTCCTCCAATTTTAAATAGATAATTTTTCCTTAACCACGCTAAGGAGTGACTAGCCTAAGCCATAATCACACAATCTCATATTATATATCTTAGAGAATTGGAATCTTAGGCCAAAGTGATTAAGTTTACAAACAAAATCAATTAACCCATTGCTACTTATGGTATTTGCTAATGATAATTATGGATCAAAAGCCTATACATAGTAATTGAACTAGAAATCACTAATAAGATGGTCAAACATATAGTAAAATTCCTAATTCATGGCATTAAACCTAAATTCTAATTGAACAGTCAAAAACATAATGCATAATGACAAAAAAGTCAATTATCACAATTATAAAGAATTATCCCCTCTTGCCTAATAGAAATTTATCCTAACGCATTCAAATAAACTAAAATAGTAGCTAAACAAAAAGGAGTGAAATTAAGGTTGGAATTAGAAGCAAAAGAATATATTCAACTAAAATCTTCATACATTATCCATCATAAAATGTAAAACATGATAAATATAAAATAACAGCAGAGTAGTAGCTAAAGAGAATAAAAAACAAGGTAAAATTGTAATTTAAACTATCTTGAACATAAACTAAAAGATTAACAGTAAGTACAACTAGAAAGGAAGGCCTAGAACTCTAAAATAAAGAAAAATATGAAGAAAAACGTGTGGCTATCAAATACAGTATTAGAGTTTTAAAAAAAACACAAGTCTCTTTGACCCTTAAATATGTAAAAATTAGGGTTGCCAATGATTGGTTATGGAAAAGTTTTATTTGCCTCTATTTTTCACGTTTCCAATATGCTAAATAACAGGTGAATAGACCTAAACAATTCCTAGTTTAACCACCTTTTAGCTCCTTGGAAAATGAGATAAAATGTGGTTCTTCATAATCTAAATGAAAACATTTAGGTGATGTAGAGACCGTTGTTTAGGTCTCTGTCACTAGCTACTTTGTTGTAATTTGCTCCAATTCTTCTTCAAACTTTACCCTTTTTTTTTTCCAAAATATGTGTCGACATATCCATCCTATCATTTAACATAATTTGAACACAAAGTCATCATTTTATCTTGAAAATAGCTATGAAACCATATAAAATCATATGCTAAAACATGATATAATACATCCCTATCAATGGGCTTTAAGTTATACCAAATGGATGCTAAGAGTGAGTTTCTTAATGGTTTTATGTAAGAAGAAGTATATGTAGAATAACCATTAGGCTTTGATATTTATGATGCCCAAACCATGTTTATAAGTTATGAAAAGCTTTATATGGTTTAGAAAAGCTCCGACTTAGTATCAGAGGTTAAGTGCCTTCTTTTTATAAAAATGGTTTTTTAAAGGGTAAGGTAGACACCACTCTTTTCACCAAGAAAGAAAGTAAGGAAATTTTGATTGTGTAAGTATATGTTGATGACATTATCTGTGAAGCTAAAATTGAGAGGATATGTAAAGAGATTTCCATATGCATGAGTTAAGAGATTGAGATGAGTATGATGGGAGAGTTAAACTTTCTTTCTTGTCTTACAAATTAGGCAAACAAAAGATGATATTTTTATTAGCCAAGCTAAATACACCAAGAAACTACTAAAGAGATTTTCTATGGATCATGTAAAACTTTTAGGAACTCTTATGAGTGTAATAACTAAGTTGAACAAGGATGAGGAAGGAAAAACCATAGATTCTAAGCTGTATAGAGAGATGATAGGTAGTTTATTATATCTTATAGCAAGTAGACCTAACATTATATTTAATGTCTATTTGTGTGTTAAGTTTCAATCAAACCATAGGCATGCTTATGTGGATTTAGTGGGCTATTCTAATGCAGAATATGCCTATAGTCCTTTAGATAGGAAGAGTAGCCCTGGCACTTGCTAATTTTTAGGAAATGCCTTAGTGTATTACTGTAGAAAAATGAAAAATTTTATGGCTTTGTCAACTAACAAAGTGAAGTATGTAATTTTTGGAAGTTATTTTACACAAGTTCTTTGGTTTAGGTAATAACTTAAGGGTTATGACATGGAGCTTACCAAGATACCCATTAGGTGTGATAACGCTAGTACCATTTTCCTAACAAAAGATTCAATTCAACATTTAAGGACTAAGTATAAAGAGTTTAGATATTATTTCACAAGGGATCATGTGAAAATTTGTGATTTAGAATTTGAGCTTGTAGCCACACAACATGAATTAATCAATAAATTTGCCAAACCAACGAGTGAGGATAGATTTAGTATGATTAGGTGAGAATTATGCATGAATGCTAGATCTATTTGAACTCTATAAGTTTATGCATGATTTCCTCCACCTTGATTTATGTTTATGAACTTTTATTATGCATTTTTCAAATAGTATCTTATGCTTTTTTTCCCCACTATTCTCTTTTTTTTTTCTATAAAAGCATGTTTCACATTTTTGCTATATTTTGATGATGTCTAAGGGAGTGATATTAAAGTGTTTAATTAAGGAGGAGCTAAATTGATATAAGGAGAAAGTTGAGAGATATTAAATTGATGGCTTTAATGCATTAATTAATGGGGAGCATAATAGGAGCATAATTTGTTTGCCATTGTTATATATGACTACATATATAAGTTGTATGTTTACAATATATATGCTCTTTAGTTGATATGAGATGATTTACTTTGTATTTATATTCAATTCTTTAATTTGTTTAATATCACATGTTCTGTCATCATTAAAAAGGAGAAGATTGTTGAACCAAGGGAAGTTTCAATCTTTGTTTTAATGGTAACAAAACATATATTCTTCTAATTGTTTAAGTGTTTGATGCAAGGATTAAAGATAGGTATACGTGATGATGAAAGATTGGATTTAGTGGTCATAACTGAAGAAAAATAAAGATAAAATATTATATAAGATTTAAGACCACTTATTTTATGTCTTAAGAAAGTGGAAGTGTCACTTGAAGTTCACATATTATAAGGGCCCAACAATTTTCACTCATGCATTTCAAAAGTTTAACTTTTGTATAAAGTTTTCTATTGGCACTTGAATTAATGTAGAAATTGACAAAAAGGCTTTTAAATGTTTTCTAAAAATGTTTTAGAATAAGTTTGATGTTAAAAAATATTTTTTTAGATGTCTGAAAGCATTTCAATCATGTGTTATAGGTTTTTTTTTTAGGTTTTTATAGGTTTTTGTTTAGCATTTCAATCAATTATTAGACTTAATTCATTAACCTATGCTTAGATTGAATGTTGCTTGTTTTTATTTTCTTTTGTTATGGTTTATTTCTTTTAATCAATCAATTTAGATTCATCTAGATAATTAAACATTAATTAACTAAGTATTATGCTCAGATTCCTGGGGAGATGATACTTGGTTTCTTACTATTTGATACTACTTGTTAACAAGGTGCACTTGCTTTTGATTGGTCTAAGATTAGATTAATTCAAGAAAACAATTCATAAAGTGTATGATGAAGACCTGAAGTGCTTGGTGTAGTCTTAAGACTAAGGAATAAATATGAAGTTCATGTTGAATCATCTTGGACTTATATGAAGAACAAGTTGACAAGTAGAGAAGCATTGTTGGCCTTAAAGATTGAAGATAAAAGATCAAGTTAAAGAGTAGAATTTGATAGGTTATTATGAGTGAGTTAGTGTAAGTCTTCTCTTTGGTCTTACTATAGGATGAAAGGGCTCACATCATGCATATATATTCATGTTTAGTGTTTGCATATAGGATGCATAATTAAGAGGTTTTATATGTGTTGGTTATGTGTGGAAATCCTCTTAATGTATGGATGAATGTGTGAATGGTGTTGTATGTGCTATAAGATGTGAATGAATGAATAAATTAGTATGTTTTGTGTGAATTAATAGGTCAATAAATCGATAATTTGGTTAAATTGATATGAATTATATAATAATTCTTGAATTTTATAAATTGGATAAAAAGAGAGTTCCATAAGGTTATTCCTTAGCCTCAATAAAGGAAGTGATAGGCTATTCCTTAGCCTTGAAAAAGGAGAGTGAAAGGTTATCCTTAAGCTTCGAAAAGGATTGTAACATTAGATATATTTGTTTTGTTATAGTGCAAAATCTTAACAAAGTTCTTTAAGGACTAGACATAAGGACAAATGGACAACTTCGAACTAGGATAAATCGTAATGTGTCTTTTCCCTTGCTCCCTTTCTTTTATGCATTTATAAGTTTTAAATTGTTATTTAATTTATTATATTATTTTTTATTTAGGTAAATTAGGAATTGAATTAGAAAATAGTTTAAGCTTCCTCATCTTGAATAAATTGGTAAATTTAGATTGAATAACTTACAATAAATTTTTTGAAGGCCCTAATTCATCTTCTCTTAGGTGCTATAGGGACTAACAATTTGTAATTGCTACATTGGTGATAGTTCAAATTCTATTATCTTTGGTGATGAGAGTGGATTAGCCAATGTTAGTGTTGCTAAACCACTACAAATTTTGGTGTCCCTTTTCTTCCTTATCCTCTTTACATTACTATTGAAAGGACTCCAAATTTTATATTCCATTGTGATATTGATTTATGCATTAATTGTTGTTCACTTATGCAACTATTCCAACTTTACAATATTAAAGTATTGTGCCATTGATTTAATTTAGTATTGGTGTTAGTTTTGTAAGGAATTCACTCATATATTGTTTTTGATTCTGAAGGGAAATTTATTATTTATTTCTGTAATTTTGGCCTTGAATTTTCATAAATTGAGTTTTAACTATTGCATATTCATTAGGATATTGCATATTCATTAGGATATTGCTTTAGGGTGAATTTGGGCTTAAGAGCAACATATTCCTTGAATTGGTTTAAGGTGAATTTGGGCTTAAGATCAACATATTCCTTTAATTGGTTTTAGATTGTTCAAAATTTTAATAATAATTAAGTTTTAGAACACACAATTCACCAACTCTTTAGTGCCTTTAGGACTAACAAAGAGAATTGAAGAGGAAATCCTCTATAAGTCAAGGTGCCTTCTATAACTTTCAAATTTAATGAGTTATAAGCCTTGTGTAAATCAAGTTTAATAGCATATTTCCTCCCATACGTTTGCTCATAATAGGATTGTAATATCTCTAGGAGCCAACAAGATAATATTATTAATTATTCGCATAAGAACAGAAGTAGCTTAGGTGAATGGGCCAAGGAAGAACATGTTTAAATCTTTTAGCTAGAATCTTAGATATTAACTTCTAAAATATGTTACAATAAGAAATAGACTTATAGCCTCTTATATTGGATGGATTTGTAGTCTTTGGTACCAGAAAATTAAGAGTCTTGTTGAACTCTTTGAACAACTTATCAAAGTTAAAAGATTCCATAATAGCTGTTGTAATTTGGTTTCTAATAATCAACCATGATGTCTAGAAAAAACTAGCATTCCATTCATCCTGGCCTATGGCTTTATTTAGGTGCAAAGCCTTTAATGTCCCCTCCATCATAACTCTACTAATAAGTTTCATAACTTTTCATCTTGCTACATTGATATTCACTTGTTATAGATAAGATTATGAACCTCTAATGAAGATTGTGTAGGCATATCCATTCCCATCAAACTTTAAAAATAGCTTAAGATCATTCGATTCAAATCTTGGGCTTTCCTTATAGTTATTTAATGGTCATCCTTAAGCTGATGAATTTTATTAGTATTCCTCTTATTGAAGCTGATGAATTTTATTAGTATTCCTCTTATTGAGGATTGCTCTATGGAAGAAAACATTGTTGTTATCTTTATTATTCATCTAAAATACTACAGCTTTTTATCTTAGAAATGAATGATAAGTTATAGTGCTTTATAATACAAATTAAGATCAGAGTTCTGCACCTATCGCAAAAGTAATACAATGGAGTAAATTTAAGACTTCGGATGTTGATCCCACAGAAAATGGCTTAATTACTAGGTTAATTAGATTACAATTATTTAGGAAAATCCAAACAATTTAATTAAAACCTAAAAATTGCTAAACTAGACTTAAACACTTCGAAAATGATTTTTAATTGCTATTGAAAATTTTTGAAAATTACCAAATATGTAAATTAGCTAAGGATTAGCTGATTGATGATTTAATTAAGCTTTAAACACATTTAAGGGTTGATTAAAGTTCCTTCTCAAAATCAAAATAAAGCTATGGTTAAGACTTTGCTTTTTCTCCATTAAATCTTGTTTAAAGTTTGGTTAGGCTTCAAATCAAGTAAATAGGCTTTAATTTCAAGAAGGTGAGCTCTAGAAAGTTAATCTCATATCTCTAATTCTCACAAAAATTCCAGGTTTAATTATGTAAGGATTAATTTATGTTTCTTATTGATTTTTTTAACAATTTAAGATGATTTCTCAAGCTTAACTTGTCTTAAACTCTAATCCTTGGTGCCCAACCCCAAATCAGATATTTTAAACCTTCAATAAACAAAACTTATAACATGTAATTAGGCTCTCTCAAATCATATAAACATTAATTCTTAGAAATAAAAACATTTTAGCCACACATATTGATCAAAACATACAAAATATACAATTTAAGTAACATATCTTGATAGATCCAAATATATGAGCTTAAATATAAAGTTTAGAGGTTACAAAATATCAAAGAAAGACTTATGGATGTGTCTTGAACTTCCAAATTGATTCTAAACTCCAATAAAGCTCTATTTCATCAAGATCTTGCAAAAAAACCAAAGAACATTCATACATATGAAAATAAAAGCATAAACCTTGAATAATCTGAAAAATGGAACGAAATAAGGGATAATATGAAGTTGGAAACCCCCTGAGATGATTCCTAAACTCAGTTATAAGTCTTAAAAATAAGATCCAATGTTCAGAAACTCATAAAACAACATAAAAAATATAAACAAAGTGTTTGAAACCTATATGTTCTAAGAATAAATGAAGAGAGAAGCAGAGTGTCTCTCTCTTGTTTGAGATCTGTTTCTTTTGATTCTCACCTTAATCTGTGTTATTTGTTGGTTTTTACAGCTGTAGCAGCCTCACACATATGCTAGTAGACAAGGGCATTGATGGAGAACATGGAGAACATGTCCAAACAACAATTTAGGAGATTTAAGGTTGATATTGTTGACTGCTCCTTCAATGGCGAGCAACAAGGTGTCGTTAATGATCGAATTTTATCTCTATAATGGCCCATGTTCATTGTTAGGGGTTAAATGTATAGTCTTTTTGGATGATATTTGATGCTAATTTAACCCCAATTCAATGTTTAATTGTTGAGTTTATATGTTATTATGTTTACTTTGCAGGATAGTGCTTGAAGATGAAGATTAGAGCAAAAACTTGAAGAATTCACCGTAATTATATCCATTAACAACACCTTGAGAGGGTGCCGTTGAAGGAAGAATAGGGTGTCAGTTAAGAGTGCAGAATTTGAGAGGGTGCCGTTGTATGGAGGCATGGTGCCGCTGCTCATCATAGTCAACAATTTCAGCTTCAATTCTCCAAGATGACGGATCCAGCATGTCTCTAATTAATTCTCCTATCTCCTAGCACATGGGGGAGTCCTAAAATCTGCGTACAACCAAAAACAGCACAAAAACACTCAATTAACCTATAGATTTTAGATTTAACCTTTTATAGAGAAACTCTTTCTTCTCTTTTAGTTTTTCTGAGATAGTTTAGGCTTCAAACACTTGTAATTCGAATTTTAGAGAGTATTTAGAGTTAATGTTTGTTGGAGAACATTGCTGAAACATATATATGAGATTTTAAATCATCATAGGGGATTTTCTAACTCAGATTATTACTTATATTCTCCTGTTTTTGAAAGTAATCAAAGTTCATGTTCTAAGTTTATATTCTTGAATGTTCTTTGATTTTCTTGCTAGATCTTGTGGATTTCGAAGCTGTGTTGATGTCCATATCAAGATAAGAAGTTCAAGACTTGTACAAAACCTCTCACTTTTCAATATTAAACTCTAGAGGTAAGATACTTTAACTACTTTTGCTTCAAGCTATCATTCAAAGGAACTTGCATAAACTAATTGACAAATCTTATTAGAAATCCAAAGGCATTTAGCATCTACTATATAAACGACCACCCTACAGTATCATAAGCCTGATGAAAATCAAATTTGAGGGAACAATTCTTAGCACACCTCCTCCTTCCATAGTCCTTGAAAAGCTCTTGTGCCAAAAGAATTTTGTCACCTATATTCCTTCCTTAAATGAAAGCTACATGTGATGGATTTATGTGTTGTTCTAGCACACCTTTCAGTATATTTGCAAGAATTTTTATATGATCTTATATGTGGTGTTGTAGCATGATACCGGCCTATAGTCATTAAGCCTTAAGGGTTCAAGAAACTTAGGAATAAGACAAAAAAAATCTTGCTTATCGCCTTTAACAATCTGTCAATTTGGAAAAATTCTTGGAAGGCTTTGGTAGTTTAGTCCCTTAGCAAGTTCCATAAAGATTTTAAAGAAAAACACATTGAATCCAATAAGTCTATGGGCTTTATGAGGATTCAGTTGCCTGAAAACATTCTCACTTTCTTCATAACTCACCTCTTTATTGAGTGAAGCCAAGTATGCACTTGACATGATAAGAGAGATGAATGTGTTTAAAGCTATTATATTATCATACCTTAGATGCAGCCTTCTAAGTATGTTTCAAAATTACTCATGTGTCTCCTTTTTTATATCATCTTGAGCTTATAAAACCTATCCATTAGAGTCAATAAGATGGACAATCTTATTCCTATTCCTTCTTCTAAGAATTAACTTGTAAAAATAGGTTGTATTGTAATCCCAATCCTTCAACTACAAGGTTCTAGCTTTTTCCCTTAGTATGAAGAAATAAGGGTCCAAGAGATTGGTACAAGTGCTCATCAATTGTGTCTCCTTAGCCTTCAAAGTTAGACTCCTAAGGGTTAAAGGTTTAGCATGGTTTGGCAGTGGCTCAACACCTTTCTAGAATGCTAGACAACTTACTTATATAAATAAAGCAAATGTCTCCTATTAAACATTTTCAATTATTGTTTAACTATGGCAACTAGTAAGTTTATGCTAATCAAGGAATTGGATTTTATTCTTCATACAAGACTCAATGATTCCACTAATCTCCCAAAATTTAATAAGATGATTAAAAAATTGAAAGGCGCATATCTTGGAGATGCATTTGAGAGGTTATAAATTTCAATAGGACTATAGTCCAAAATGAGAGGCTGATAAAGATATATTTTCTAAGTTGAAATTGGTCCATCAACCTATCACTCACCAATTCCTTATCAAGCTTCCTTCTGGGTAGATGTGAGCCACTTTGCTTATCAGACCAAGTGAATAAGTTGTCCTCAAAGTTAATGTCATTCAAACAAACTTCGGAAGCACAATTCTTGAAGTTAGTACAAGCACCATGTTTGTTGAATGTAGCCTTAGTTTGTTATAATCTTAGACTGCAATTGAAGTTACCCAACTAAGGCACTCTCATCCCTGCTATAATAGTCTAGAAATTAAAGATAATTCCTTAGAAATGTCAAGTTAGAAGCACATATAATGGAGATATAAACTTCCTACCCATTTGAATTAAGAACTAGGCTTAAAAGTATCATTTGATCACTCATATTACTATCATTTAAAGGGCATAAACAAGGGTCAAAAGCTACCAAGATCCTACTATTGTAATGATGCTGCTGATGATTATTAAAAAGGCTCTAATTTTTATTAATAAACTAAGGATTTTTTTATTCTACTAGCTTATAACTTTGTTTCTAAAAGACCAAAAAGCCAAGGTTTAATTTAACCAAAATAGTTAGTCACAGCATGCTGTTTATTTAGGATATTAATGCTCCTAACATTCCATATAACAATAGACATAGTTAATAGGTAGAGGTAGAAGAGTTGATCTTAGCATTCCTAGCTAATAGTCTCCTAGATAGTTTAATAAAAATAGTTTCCTTCTCCTTAGTAGGGGATTTATGAGAGCTCACTTAAACACTTTAGTTTCCATCCAAATTAACCTTTTCTACACTTGGAACTTCATTAGGATTGAATTCAACCCTATAATACCCTCTATGGCATAAATTTGCTGAGGTTTACCCCATGCTTCATTCCATTGAAACACCATAAGTTGAGAGCTAGTAAGCTGTAAACTACTTGTCTCTTGCACTTCAATTTAGATAGCTTACTCTTTAGGGCCTTCATTCTTAACATTATGGTTAGAAGTGAATGCCATTATCTCTTCATAATCACCATTTCAAAACACTTTTTCAGTAGGTTTCCATACCTTATTTTGTTTGAGTTGAGGCTTCCAAGGATAGGTGACCTCTAAAATGTCACATACTAGCTCCTCCTGCTCTCCAAGCCTCATGATTAGAAGGCAAATTAGGAAGAACTTTATCACACAAGACCTCCACATAAATTCTAGCAAATTAATGCCTTTAGACGTAGGTTGTATACACATCCATGAACAATGGCTTGTTAATAAAACTTGCCAAGAGACTAAGACCAATAGTTATATAATACTTTATAGGAACATTGTGAATTTGTAGCCAAATGCTGCATTAATTCCCTAGGTTTCATACTTGATTTCCATTGGAGAGGGAAGAGAGGTCTTCCATAGATGTGTTAAGGTCTCAATTCAACTACCTTCTTCATATTGTGCTCGAATGAAAACTAGAAAAGATAGAAGTGTTGGCAACTTAAGATTACCTTTATAAGTCCACATTTCTTAAAATTCTCGATAACCCATGCTTTTATTGATGGGAAGGCAATTCTCTAATAAAAGAAACCTATAAGGCTAGTGTTCCAATGGGTAGCACCATCTTTCAATACTTGCATGGGAGTCATTCCACATTAAGTTCCATCATTATTGCTAGGAGGAATATATGAAAGTTTTGTGCTATCCAAATTAGGTCTATATTATAGTGTGATAAGATCCAAGTCTTCCTCATCATGCCAAATGCTAGAGAGGAGCTTCCATTCTTTATTGTATGAGGCTTTTGGGAAGGAATATGAGTGGTAAAATCCATTAAATGGTTTAATCTTGAATCTATAAGCAAATGGAAAAAAAAATGGTATATGAGACAATAAATGATGCACTTACACTATAAAATCAAAGGTAGAAAACTAATCTAGAAGAAGCATCTAGCCAGCATTAACTTTTTTTCTCATCAAATAAAGTAATTTGTAAGAAACCATAATTTCTTAAAGGAATTTCAGTTTGCGAAGATGTAGCTTGTAGATTTTAGTAGTTAATATGCATAGAACATAAACACCATCATTAAAGAAGGCACTTCAATATTGTTTAAATATAGTTGTAACTTGTTGTAGCACTTTACAAAATGCTAGAGGACCATGGAACACTATAAAAGAATTTAAAGTTATTCAACTATGTAAAGAATGTTTGTTATCCTTTTCAATGTCCTATGTTTACCCTGTACCTGAAAGTGACATAAGACAAATTGTTCAGAAATTGTGAAGAGCATGAAAGTTCAATTAATAAGAAAATTTTGAACTACACAATCCAATCCCCACCAAATTTGGTTAAAGTCCAGGTGAATGTGTAGTTTGTATAGTGGATTTGACAATTCCTTTCTTTGCATCATAGGAGATTTCTTCATTTTAATCATGAAAATAGACATTTGATATCAGTCATTGACAATCAAATCACCTAATAACATAGTTGGAGTCTAATTTTTTAGCCTCCACAATTAAATTAACTATCCATATGAAACTACAGATGACTTATTACAAACTATTGCCTCTTGTAATGCATCCAAAGTTTAGGAAGTAACTTATTACACAAAAATTCAATCACTATTTGACTTACATACTTCAAGATAATAAAACATGGTTTACCTAATTAGAAACTAAAAGTCAATTATCAGTGGTTACGACAATGGTTGTCAATATTGAACACTAATAAGGATGGGACTAGGGTGCAGTAGTTTCATACATTGTTATCATGTAAGAATAACCAAGCATGAAGCATTAAAGCATTAATAAAAAACCCAAAGCAAGATATGAATTATAATTTAGAAGAATTGAGAGCTTAGATTACAAAATACAAACATAAGAATTAATGAAAAAGTTTCCTTACTTCATTCATCTTACATCTATTTCCAATGATTTTCTTTATTCTAGGTCTTTACCTTTTACTTATAGGCCTATCATATTACTTCAAGACCAATGGGTCCTTTAACTAACCACACAAACCGTAACATCAACATCATTTACCTGACCTCTTATATCACTAGATAATATCAT
>JAOXYD010023542.1:0-14484 GCA_028565735.1 Pinacopodium congolense | reverse complement strand
ATCTTAAAATGTAATCCCTAATTCTTGGCATTAATTTAGAATTTCAATCCAATCTTAGCCTAAATCACAAAACCCATTCAATTTTAATTCAATTCTCACAATTATATGTCATTAATCCCTCAAATATCTTTAAACCCAAAAAAGAACTAAGTTAGTGTAATGAAATTGACAATAATATAAATTGAAATTAAAGGAAATAGAAGATAAAACATATAAAATATAAAGAAATGAAATAGAACAAGGCTGGAAAATAAAGAAACAATATTATATTAATATAAAACAAAGGTTTAATAACTTTTTAAGATAATCCAAACCAATTACATAATAAAAATATCACGAAAATAAATAAAAAGCAACAAAAACACAAATAAACTAGAGTTCAACACATAAACTACTTAATCTAAGACTAGAACATGAAAAGAGATGAAAATATAATGAAAATAACCTTAAAACCTAAGGAAAACATAAAGAAACCAAAGGGTTACCCAAGTGAGAGCCAAAAACTACTGAATGGCCTTTAGTCTTTCCCTTATATATGCCTCTTCTAGGCTTTAGAATGTTTAAAGAGTGAAATATCAAGTTTGCCCTTTGTTTTAGAGTAAGACAATATGTTTTCGTCCATTAACAGCCTTTAATTAACCTTCAAACATAGCCTGTTAAACATCATTGAGGATTTTACATTTTTTAATTAAACAACGATCTACTTGAGCTAAACAGTGCCATTGTACTTTTGGGCAAACTGCAATTTAGCTTTTTGATAGAATGTTCCTTACTATATTTTGCTCCAAATCTTTTCCAAACTTGATCTTTTCACTTTGTATTTGTGTCCTAAGGTCAAAATTGTGTGTAACTCAATATGAACATAAATTAAGCATTTAAATATCAAAATAGGGAAGAAATCAAATTAAAACACATATAGAAATACTATAAAATACATTCCTATCAAATACCCCAACACTTAAACTATTGCTTATTCTCAAGTAATAACTTAAACATCTACTCAAAATAATCTTAATCTAAAGTCTCACTCTAATTAAGTACAAACAAAAACCAATTCATGCCTTTGATTTAGTTCGCAAATCTTAACTATATAATGATAAAAATTTCGTTAAACACATGTAAATCAAACCAAGTTACTAAAAAGCAATCGTATATGCATAATACTAAATGTCTAAACTATTTCACATAAGTCATCATATGAATATAGTCAAGGATATTCAAAATTCATAAAACATAACACAACTTACATTCGAAGTAATAAAGTGGAGTTTACCTAACCTTTTTATACAAAGTCTAATACCTTATCATAAATGCCTCCAATTACTTAAGGATGATATTCCTTTTTGCTTATTTAAGATGTCATCTAACCTTTTAACACGAAAGTGAATATTTTGTCACGAACACCTCTAGTCATTAGGTTAGACCACACTCTCAAATGGATCAAACTCTTAAATGGTTACTAGCATTACTAATAACTCTAACCTTTTCATTGGTTTGAAGACAACATAGTGAATTTTACTCACTTATTCTCAATATAAACACATTTTTTACACTTTTTTTTAAATCCTTGTCGACATCCATATGACAAACCATATAAAATGATCTCAAACACTTAATATCATACAAAATTAATTAATAAATGCATGCAAGAACTCAAAAGAAAATTAAATATAAAAAAATTAGTAATTAGAAATCATTCAAGAATTAATCAATGTTTACCTAAATCAAAATCATCAATTGCATTCAAATATCATAATTAAAAATTGACTAAAAATAAAGATTATTTTAAGTTAGAACATTCAAATCATCATAATGGAACTCAAAATAAATCAAGTGCAAATAGGGAATCAAACCTATACTACTCGTCCTATAATACAGGAGATGTATAAGTAGGAGAACTAAAAAAAATGAGCAAATGTCACATACCTTAACTTTTTCTTCATCCCTCCTTATTTGAATCACTAAAGATGTGAGATTTGCTACTTGCTACTCCTACTTGAAAGTAGCAAGAAATTAAAATTCATTATCATAATAAGGATAGTAGGAACGATTAGAATTAAATACATACTGATAATAAGCCATTGTTGCTCAAAATTCTTAAAACTTGAAAAAACAACTATGAAACTAAAATAAAAAAAATAAGCTGACAAAGAGTAATAAAAAATAAAAATATCACAAGAAAAATTAAAACACAAATGCCAGTTCCTTGAAAATGGTGCCAAAAATTTGATGGCTCATTGCAAGCTATTAAATAATAAAATACCTATATAACCTAACTAACTATGTAGCATGGTAAGTTAAAGTCGATCTTACAGAGAACTAGTAGTGTTTTTCAACTATTCCTAATATTACGTAAAAAAGAAAATAAAAAAATCCCTCAAATGCGAAGGAACTTAAATAAATGAAAAGATAATCAATAAAATTAAAACAAATAAAAAATATGAAAAATTGGGTAGAAGATATTTTTAAGATTTATGAATTATAATTGATCACCGAAAATATAAATTGTGTTATGGCTAAGATGTTAGTCTATTAGCATAAACAAGCTCTTGCGTCCTAAGTTCCTCCAATTTTAGATAATTATACAATGGAAAACTTACTCTGAGCCATGGAATAACCTAGAACAAGCTCTTTAAATTTAGTGGTGCAACAACATTAAGAACTAGGAAATAGTTATCTTAGGTCATAATCTCATAAGTTCAGATCATGTAACCTAAAGAATCAAAACTCTAGGCTAAGTTGATTAAGTTTCCCTATAAAATCAGTTAACTTATTGCTATTTATGGTAATTCCTAATGACAATTACTGATCAAAAGGTCAAACCTAGAAATTGAACTAGCAATTACAAGTAAGATGCCCAATCCTACAATATTATCCTTAATTCTTGACATTAATTTAGAATTTCAATCCAATCCTAGCATAAAATGCAAAAACCCGTTCAATTTCAATTCAGTTGTCACAATTATAAGTCACTAATATTTAAAATATCTTCAAAGAAAAAAAAATTAAGCTAGCATAATGAAATTGGAAATAATATTAAATGAAATTAAAGGAAAAATTAAAAGAAATAGAAGATAAAACGCAAAAATCATAAGGAAATTAAATAAAATAAGGGTAAAAAATAAAGAAACAAAATTACATTAACATAAAACAAAGGTTTAATAACTATTAATATATATTCAATATTACCTAAAACAAATTCATAATAAAAATAGTGCAAAATAAATAGATAGTAGTAAAAACACAAATAAACCAAAATTTAAAACCTAAAATACTTAATCTAATGCTAGAACATGAAAAGAGATGAAAATACAATGAAAATAACTCTAAAATCTAAAGTAAACACAAAGACACCAAAGGGATGCCCAAGTGGGAGCAAAAAACTACTGAATGGCCTTCAATCTTTCCATTATAGATGCCTCCTCTGGGGTTTAGAATTTTTGAAAAGTGAAAGGTCAAGTTTACCCTTTGTTTTGGAGTAAAGCAACATGTTTTTGTTCATTAATGACCTTTGATTAACCTTCAACGGTGGTCTGATGAACCATTGTTGAGGATTCTACATTTTTGACTTAAATGATAGTCTGCTTAAGCTAAACAGCACCGTTATACTTGGTCTGATGAACCACCATTAAGGTTTCTACATTTTTTACTTAAAAGGTAGCCTGCTTAAGCTAAACAACACCATTGTACTCCTAGGCTGACTATCGTTTAGCTCTCTAACAGGTTGTTTCTTACTCTATTTTACTCCAATTCTTTTTCAAACTTTATCTTTTCACTTTATATTCCTATCCTAAAGTCCAATATGCATGTAAATCAACATGAATACAAATTAAGTATTTAAACATTAAAATTGTGATGAAATCACATGAAACACATATAGAAATATTATAAAATGCATCATATCAGTTACATTGAAGAAATTTCTTGTTTCCATTTGAAGATTTCGACTAGATAAGCTTGTTTTTGGTTGTCTATTAAGGCTAAATTATCTAATTTAACTATCAATTTAAGAAATTGAAGCATACACTTTCTTTAAGGCATAAAACTAACTAATCGGCAAGTAAATCAGTCGCAAGTAATAAATGGAGTATTTTAGACTCAAATTATCATCCCACAGGGAAGTAACTTATGCAAGTATTAAGGAAATTGGATTACAATTATCTAGATATGCCTAATTAAATGATTGAGTTAACTAAAATTACCAAATTTAACTACAGGCTTCTAATTATCTAAAGAAAACTAGCTTGGAGTCTAAGGATTGCTTAATGAATTAAATGGCTAAGGAATATGTTTTAATAATCTAGATGGATTAATTAAGAACTACGAGGCGTTTCCTAGGGCAAATTTACTAAATCAAGGCAAGGTTATGGTCAAATCAATGTCTTTTCTCTAACTTTCCTAGTTTATAATTTGGTCCATTTATAAATATAAGAAATATGCTTAAAGTGTAAGAAGTTTAACCTAAAAATTCCTATTTTTAGATTAAAACCCTCTTGATTAATTAATCAATCGTCATGTATTGAATAAAACTAAGTTGCTTACTAATTTTTCCAATGAATTAAATGATTAGTCCTCTACTTAACCATTTTTCGACTTTATCTTAAGTGATCAATTTAAGACAAGCTTTAAACACTCAAAATAAGCAAAGAACACCTCCTAATCATGTATAAGAATGCATATAGATCATTTACTAACCATTCTTCTACCAAAAAGTAACTCAGCCACTCATTTGAATTAAGAAATAAAGCATACTCATCATATTCATCATGTTTTTGAATGTATAGAAAAAAAGAGTGAATTTTTTAATAAAAACAAGTTTAGAATGCACCATAAATAGATAAAAACACGTATACAAGTCAAATTCACGTGTCTGAGCTATTGCAATCCTAAAAAATAAGCTAAATCTGCAAAATAGAATTAGAAAAATGAAAAAAAAACAAGAAAATGCTATTTTGAAAGAATATGAAGTTTTGATCTCTTATACATGTTTTCTCCTTGTTCCCCTCTTATATTTGGCTTTAGATGATCAACAAATATGTCAACTACAAGTTGGAGACAAGTTACACAAGCTACAACCAATGGGAGGAGAAGATCTAGATATAAAAGTCGTAGTAGGCCCTTAACGACACTTAAATTAGAGTTAAATGATGACGTTTTACTATACGCGTTTAAGTCTCCAGATTAAGCAAAACGGTTAATGTTCATACTTGAACGGAAAATCAGCAAGACCACTATTTTATTCCTAATTCAAGAGTTTCAATAGAATTTTTTCTAGATTTTACACTTTTTAATCTTCCAACTATAATATAAACATATTTAGAAGTAATCCACACAGTTTAACATTAAATTAGGAGTAATGTACCTTAAATCATAATCAAAATCACATGAAAATACAATAAAATTAAGCTAACAGTCCCTCACACTTAGGCATTTGCTTGCAAATTAATCCATTATCAAGTTCAAAATAGCCTATAAGCATATGAAAACTTGTCCATCTTATCAAACAACATCATTGGAAAATTTTCCATAGGTTTTCAAGCATAATGAACCTAAAAGATGTTATATCACCAATTAAGCATATTGACTCATAAAAAACCTTAAATTACTTCATGTTTCATCAAATTCAACCTAAATCACCACATCAAATTCCATATGTAAAGTGAATAGTACTAAAGTAAAATGTATCACCTTTCAAACAACTCTTCATCACTTATCTATTTAAAATAAATCATAAGCAAAAAATGTGAGCATTTTAAAGCTTAGTTGAGAAATTACTCAATCTTTTTACGTGAAGGTGAATATTTTTTTATGAATAACCCCCAGTTACTCAACTGAGTCATATCACATCAACTAGCTACTAACACTCCTCTTTAACTTTAACCAATTGGTTTAAAGCCGACGAAGTGAATAAACTAGCTCACTTATTTACAATTTACTTTCTTTTTATTTTCCTTTTCATTTATTTTTCATCATTTTAAATATATTTTTACATGATTAATTTAAACAAGATGATATAGTTTGAAAGAAAGCATATTTTACTTTAGAACTATACATTTTAAACATAGAATTTTGTAATGATCAATAGATATCATTATCCAAAACATAAGCAATTTAAAACCATTCGACCTTTAATATATCTAATCAATCATATAACATCTAAAAGGGGCATAATAAGTGAAAAAAAAAGGGAAAATGTCTAATGAAAATGATTAAAAATTGAATTTTTTTTCCACAAATTATAGATTATTTTGAAAATGATGATGAAATAATATACTTTAGGACAAGATATGCCTAAGTGTGATAACCTAATTAATCTATCCCTTCCCTATACTAAATTGATAATTGCCCCCATTGTTCATAAAATAACAATAAAATACAAGCATGGGAGAAAAAGGGAATAGCAAGCACCCGGATAAAGGTAGAATCAAAATATCACTTTATCGAAATGTGACAATGATTAGAAAATGCACTTGAAAAAGATGAAAGAAAAATGAAAGCAATGGAGGTACAATAAACTAAAGTCATGCTCCATAAAATATAAGATAAAAAAGAATCAAGGAGCAATAAAATAGAAACAAAAGGAAAGCGAAAAAAACTAAAGAAAGCACCCATTACTAATTGAACATACAAAACAAAACAAAACGCACATAAAAACAACATAAACTAAAAGAAATAGAGCTTAAATCAATAAGGATCATAAAGAGTGAAAGTATTAATGAAAGAAAATTTTTTAAAACTTTTTAGGAAGATAAAGCTTGACTTTATGTCCATTAACCTTAAATGTGGATTAACCATTTATAACCTTGAAAGCAAAAAAAGGATAGGCTTTAATTACATCATAAGGACCAAACCATCTTGATTTCAACTTTCTAGGAAAGATTCTTATCCTCAAATTGTAAAATAACACCTTGTTACCAACTTTGATTTCTTGCTGAACAATATGCTTATCATGCCATCTTTTTACCCTTTCCTTATAAAGTTTGGAATTGTTATAGACATCTAAACAAAATTCATCTAACTTACTCAATTGTAACAACCTTTGTCATTAGCTTTCCTTGAGTCAAATTTAAGAAAGTTATTGCCTAAATTACCTTATGTTCTAACTCAACTGGCAACTGGCACAACTTTTCATTAACTAAGCGATAAGGAGATATACCAATGGACATCTTATTGGCAGTTTGATAGGTCTATAACATATCGTCCAATTTCAAAGACCAATCTTTCCTTGATGCATTAATGATAATTTTCAAAAAAATTTTGATTTCTCAATTTGAAATTTCAACTTAATCACTAGTTTATGAATGATAAGGCATGACAACCTTATGAATTACACCGTACTTACATAGGAGGGAATCGAATTCCTTTTTAGAGATGTGAGAACCTCCATCATTGATGGTTGTTCTTAGTGTATCAAATCTTGAAAAAATATTTTTCTTCAAAAATTTTACCACACCTCTTGCATCATTAGTAGGTAATGTATCTACGTCATCCCATTTACTAACATAATAGGCTACAACTAAAAAATATTGATTGGATATGTTTTAGGGAAAAGCCCCATGAAATCAATTCCCCATACATCAAACACTTCGTAGACCAAAATCTTATTTAAGGTCATTTCATGTATCCTATAAATGTTTCCAATTCTCTGAAAATTCTCAGAAGATAGAGCATGCTTAAATGCATCCTTGAATAGAGTGAGCCAATAAAATCCAAACTCTAAAACCTTGTATGCAATCCTAGTTGGCCTGAATTGTCCTCCTCCTTCCTTAGAATGACAATGCTCTAACATAGAAAGCACTTCCTCAAAAGGAACACATCTTCTGATAATTCTATCACCATAAATCTTGTATAAAAAAGGGTTATACCATAAGTATCGCTTAACATCAATCAAAAACTTTTTCCTCGATTGATATGAAATATTATAAGGAATCTATTGTCAGCTAGATAATTAACATAATCGATATACATGGCAATTTATCCTTTATTGCTAATAGTTAGACTTCTAGAAACATTTTCTTAATGTCCTGATTATCAGCTTTCTCCATTACTACTTCACTTAATCTTGACAGATGATCAGTAACAAAGTTTTTAGCACCCTTCTTGTCCTTTATTTCTATATCAAACTCTTATAACAATAGGACTCATCTAATCAACTTTGGCTTTAGATTAGATTTATTTATAAGACACTTTAAAGGCGAATGGTCTGTATACACTATCACTATCGAAAGAACTAAATAGGAATGGAATTTATCAAATGCAAAAACAATTGCTAACATCTCCTTTTCAGTAGTTGTTTAATTCTTTTAGGCATTATACAAGATCTGACTCACATAATGAATTGGATGAAGAATTTTATCCTTTCTTTGCCCCAGAACTGTACCAATTGCGAAATAACTTCCATCACACATCAATTCAAAAGGTCTGGACCAATTTGGTCAAACTATGATTAATGCACTAGTAAGCTTTTCCTATAATAGCTCAAAAGAACACATGCATTTATCATTAAAATCAAATATGGCATCCTTCGTCAAGAGATCAATAAGGGGCTTCATAATTTTTGAAAAATCCTTAATGAACCTCCAGTAAAAAGCAGTATAATCTAAAATGTTCCTAACTGCTTGAATTGAATTTTTAGGTGGAAGTTAAGTGACTACATCTATCTTAGCTGGGTCTATTTATATTCCTTTACTTAATATCTTATGGCCGTGTACAATGCACTCTTAAAACATAAAATGCCACTTTTCCTAATTTAACACCAAATTCATCTCTTCGTATCTCTTAATAACGTTATCTAAAATTTATAAACATGAGTCAAAAGATGTGTCAAACACTAAAAAATCATCCATAAACAGTTTAATGTAAAATTCAATCATATGAGAAAATATTGTCATCATGTAGCATTAGAAAGTGGTAGGGACATTGCATAAGTCAAAAGGCATGGACATACAAGTAAATGTACCATAAAGACAAGTAAATGTAGTTTTTTTTAATTATTAGGGGCTCTTTAAATTTACAAAAAGCCATTTTACCAATCTAATAAACAATGAAAACTATGCCAAACTAGTCTTTCTATGACAATTAATGAAAGGTAATGGAAAATGATCCTTTTTTATAATGTCATTTAATTTTTTAAAAGTCTATACACATAGGCCAACCAGTTACTTTTCTAGTTACTATCAACTCATTTTGGTCATTTTGAATTACAATAGTGCCACCTTTTTTAGGTGCCACTTGAACTGGGTTAACCTAAACTAAATCAAAGATAAAAAAATTATATTAGTATTTATAAGTTTCACTACTTTATTCTTTACTACTTCTTCATATTCAGATTTAATCTTTACCGCGATTAAATTGATGGCTTGCTTCCTTCTTCTATAAAAATTTTATGTATACAAATTAAAGGACTTAATTCCTTTATATCAATTATATTCCATTCAATAGCTCATATATGATCTCGTAAGACTCTTAACAAATTGGCCTTTATATTAGCAATAAACGATGATGAAATAATAACAGATAAATGGGATGGGAGACTCAAAAATGCGTACCTTAGGTGTGAAGGAAGAGGTTTAAGTTCTACTTCAGGGTTTTCTTCTATTGATGACTTAGGTAAAGGCTTGATTGACTAATCTAGAAGTTCATACTTCTTAGATGGATGCCAACCAGAGCATACCTTTTGGCTTTAAAAGCACTTAGAACTTCACTTATTTCCTCTTCACTTGTATCCAAAGACCAAGAATGAGTTAAATACTTTTTATAATGGATCAATGCATAAAAGAATAGAATGGTCACTCTTAATATGGTTTCCTCTAATAAAATTACAATAGTCATAATCCATAGGGTGTTGTATAGCCTTAAAAACATCAAATTGGATTTCTTCATCCTAGAGTCTTAAGATCAACTTAATACCATACGCATTAATCACCATAAATGGTCATCTAAAAAAAATAGGTATCTTACTGTCTTCTTCCATATCTAACACAAGGAAATCAATGGGGAAAATAAACTTATCCACCTTAACTAAAAAATCCTTAATAATTCCTCGTGGATATTTCATCAAAGAATCAACTAATTATAATGAAATTGCAGTAGGCTTTAGTTCTTCCAATCTTAACTTCTTAAAGATAGAGAAGGGCACTAAATTTATTCTTGCTCCTAAGTCCATCAGAGCCCTATCTATTTGCAAATTTCCTATTATACAAAGAATGATAAAGTTATTAGGATCTTTGATCTTATAAGGTAATTTCTTTAAAAGGATCATAGAACACTCTTCATTTAGTTTCATAGTATCATATTCATCCAATTTTCTCTTCTTAGATAGAATATTCTTAAAAAATTTTGCATAGTTAGGAATCTTTGCAATGGCCTCGGTAAATGGGATATTTTTATGCAATTTCTTAAAAATTTTCATGAACTTCCGAAATTAAATGTCTAAATTGGCATTCTTTAGCCTTTAAGGATAAGGAATTCAAGGCTTATATGATTGTACATCTGGGTTAGCAAAAAGCCTATAAGATTGCTCTTGCTCCTCATTTTCTATTTCCTTACCTTTATCTCTTTCAATTTCCTTTTCCTAATTCCTTTTTTTCTTTCTCCCTCTCCTTCATTTCTAAGTCACCACTTGCTACCTCCTTACTGCTCCTAAAGGTAATAGTTTTAGCATATTCTCTTGGATTAGGTTTAGTATTACTAGGTAGTTGTCTAGGGGTACGCTCTTGTATAAGACTAGCTAACTGACTCACTTGGTTGGCTAAATTCCTAATTTGACCTTGCATCTCCTACCTAGTCTCATGAATGTATTTAAAAATGGTTTCATCTACACTAGATTTCCCTTTGATAGGGGTATTAGGTCTAAAATCAAATGGAAGGTTCCTCTGAGGATTGGCTTATTGGTTTTGGTAATTCTAATTTTCTCTCCATGAAAAGTTGGGATGATTTCTCTAACCAAGATTGGAAGTATTTGAAAATAGGTCTCCTTTTTGCCTATTAAAATTACCAAAGAATTGAGCTTGTTCAGGTTCTTGGATAAAGGGGTCTCTTACTTGACAATGAGGGATGAATGTGAAGCATTACTACAACTCTCACAGGTTATAGGACCTAAATACGAACTACTACCATCTTTCCTTTCTAAGTTCTCTAACTGTTTACTAAAAACTTCCATTTAAGCTATTAATTGTTAGGGATCAAATTGATTGACTTTTTATTGATTATTTATTGAATTATAACCCCTAATTTAATGCTTAAGTGTTAAATTTATGTGTTATTATGATTAATTTGCAACTTTTTGATAAATGATGGAGATTAGAGCAAAAATATGGAAGTTTTGCAAATTTCTAAACCTTCGACGGTGGTCTAGAGACCTATCGTCAAAGGATGAGTAGTCCCAAGGTGAAGAAGTCAAAATTCAACTATCAACGACAAGTTGAGGGTGCTATTGTGCATCGACACAGGGTGTCATTGATCAATCAAACAAACATATCTACCTCAAATTTCTAATTTTGTGGCTTGGGAGTGATATTCATTAATGTTGCTATCTAGAAAGACCTAAGAGAGGCTGCTAAAGTTGGAAAATAGAGAAAAACAACAAAAACATGCATTCAATCAAAGGGAATCAGATTTGAGTTTAGTGAGAGAGGCTCTTCTTTCTCTGTTACTTTTTTTCTTGTAGTTTTATAGCTTCAAACACTTATAATTCGAGTTTTAGTGTGTTTTTTGAGTTTCTGTTTATTGGAGCTTGTAGTTGAGACATATATATGAGTTTCTAAACCATCATAGGGGGTTTTCTAGCTTAGATTCTTTACATATTTGTTCTATTTTCAAATTTATCAAAGTTCACGTTCTTAAGCTTACATCTTTATATGTTCTTTAAATTTTCTACAAGTTCTTGATGATTTAGAGTTATGTTGGAGTCCATAATCAAATGAGGAGTTCAAGACACGTTCAAGAGCTTTCTTTGGATATTTTTATAACCTTTAAACTTATTATTTTAGCTTATAAATTTGGATTTGTCAAGGTATGTTGTTTAAGTTATATATTTTGTATGCATTGATTAATATGTGTTGCTAAATCATTTTTGTCCTAAGGAGTCTTAATGATTTAAGAGAGCTTAAATGCATGTAAAAGGTCTTTTTTTTTTGAAGATCTAAAAGTTCTGATTTTAAGTTGGCTACTTAATATTAGATTTTAAGATAATCTAAACTTAAGAAATCTACTTAATTTGTTAGAAAAATCAATAAACAACACAAATTAAACAATGAATAACCAAACTTTGATTTTTTTTTTTGTAAGAGTTAGGGATCTGAGATTGCAAATTCAAAAATCACCTTATTGTTTTTAAAGCCTATTAACTTAATTCAATGAATGACCAAACTTTAAATTAAGATTAATAGAGAAAAGACATAACTCTTAAATATAACTTTGCTTTGAATTTGTGAACGAACCCTAAATCAATCTTTAAAATTGTTTAAAGCTCAATTATATCATTAATAACCTAATCCTTAGCCATTTTCCATAATTTGGTAATTTTTCAATAATTCAGAAACCATTTTTAAACTTAAAATTTCAAGGTTTGAAGCAAGTTAGGAAAAGTTAGTAAATTTCACTCTTTTTAATCATTTATTTGAAATTTCCTAAATAATTGTAATCCAATTAATCTTATAATTATCCATTTTTTTCTCATGGGTTCAACACTCAGAGTCTTAAATATACTCCACTTTATTACTTACTTGATAGGTGCACTTGCCTTTTCACGTTGTTTTTCAAAGTAAAATCATTACAATCATTCAAAATTTCATAATCACCTAACCAATGTCCAATAGTTTTTGACGTTATTGCCAAGGGAAAATGAGCTTAATATTAGGAAAAATTAGTATCAGTTACTTTATGAGTTGTAAAAATTATTTTCCTAGTTTTTCTAAATTTTTGTGTGTTTTTTCTACTTGTTTTAGTTTGTGTAATATTGTTACTTTTTGATTATCTTATTTGCCTTCTTTATTTATTTACCTTTATTTAGTATTTTATTTAATTCTGTATGTATATTTGAGGATGAAATTTCGAGCCAATAGACTTTGATCTAGAACTTGAGTGCACTTTGAGAAGGAAAAGGTCAAGCAATTACGTTTGATCCTTTAGAACTAGCAATCAGAACTTGTAGAGATGGATCCTGCAAAATATGTAGTTGTTAGACCTCATGCAAAAAATAGAGAACCAACTATGATGGACTTAGTATTGGGAAATAAAGTTAGACTTGTGGCTAGCATTGTTCGGCCTAGATTCAATGCAAATAATTTTAAAATATCACATAGTATTATCGATATGGTTAGGTCCTCACAATTTAGAGGTTCAGTTTTCAAAGATCCCAATGAATATTTGCAAAATTTCCTTGATACTTATGATCTTTTTAAAAGTAATGGCATTTCTAATGATAAAATTAAGCTAAGGCTTTTTTACTTTTCTCTTAGAAATAAGGCAAAAGCCTGACTATCGACACTTCAATCTAGTTCCATTACTATATGGGATGAGTTAATGAAGTTGTTCCTAACTAAATTTTTCCCACCTGCTAAGATAGCAAAGATGAAGATTGAGATTAGCTTGTTTATACAGTACAAAAATGAAAGTATATATAAGGCATGGAAAAGATTTAGAGAGATGCCTGCCAAGTGTCTTAGTCATAGATTTAGTACATAGCAGTAAGTAGATATCTTCTACACTATATTGACACCTTTAACTTATAGCAACATTGATGCTGTAGCTAGAGGTAATTTCCTACCTAAAATTACGATAGAAGCCTACAATATCATTCATAAAATAGATACAAATATTTTTCAGTACAATTCCAGACTCCACCCAAGAAAGCCATATAATGTTCATGCGATTAATGAAACAATAGCTCCTGTAGCTCAAATGGAAGTACTGAACAAGAAGATGGATAGTCTAATGAGTGGTGCTAGTAGTATTTCTCTTAAAGTTGAATGTGAAAGTTATGCTATACATATCTAAAGTGTTAAGAAGGTAGTCCTTTTGTCCGAGAACCAAAACAAGCTCAATACGTTGGAAATTTCGATAGGCCGAGAAGGAACCCTTTCTTAAACACTTATAATCCTAGTTAGAGGAACAATCCAAACTTTTAATGGAGCAACAATTAGAACTACTAGTAACCACCACAACAAATTCAAGCCAGCTCTCAAAGAGTTGCTCCACCTGACTTTAGAGCGATCCAACCTCAAAGAGAGTTGTCTAATTTTAAAGAGGCAGTTTTGAAGTATATTCAATCTACTTAGTCTAAGATGTAAAATCATGAGGCGCCAATTAAGAATTTAGAGACTCAAGTTAGACAAATTGCACAATTCTTATAGGAGAGACTACTTGGTAAGCTTCCAAGTAGCAATAAAGTTAATCCTAGAGAGCATGCAAAGATGATTATCTTAAGAAGTGGAAGAGAGGTTGAGAATGAATGAAAGAAAGTAGAAGAGAAAGGAAAGCAAG
>JAOXYD010023532.1:0-14485 GCA_028565735.1 Pinacopodium congolense | reverse complement strand
AAAAACTTGATAGTGTATGAGATTACCTAAATGTTAAAAGACATAAAAACTAAGAAACGTGCTAAAGTAAGTCATAACATAGGAACAAGGCAATTGTACTTATCGCTATGTAATATAGTATTGGTGAATCAAGGTATTGATCCATGATGACAACTATCATTGTTAGCCCTGAAGCTACTCAAAAGGGGGATGAATTGAGTATTAAAAACTTTCTTGTGGAATTTAAACTTAACAATTAACTATTTAATGAGATATTCAAGAGTGAATGTCAAATTGACAATGCACAACAAGTAATAAGTAAAGAGAGAGAGAGAAGAGAAGGCAAGACACACAGTTTGTTAAAGAAGTTCACCTGCTCCAAAGATAGGCTATGTCTCCTTTCCAACTACTTGTTGGATATTGTTCTTCACTAATTAAAACAAAAAAAATTACAATCTTTTTCTAGGCAAAGAGTAGTCTTTCTAACCAAATATTTTAAGGCAAAGAGGAGCCTTTCTAACCCAATCTTTTAAGAAAAGAGGAGCCTTTATAAACCAATATTTTAAGGCAAAGAGGAGGCTTCCCACTCTTTATATGGCAAAGAGAAGCCTCAACACATTAAACATTCTAACAATGCAAATTCCCCTTTTCAAGTTACTAAGGACACTTATGAATGTATTTCACTTAAAGCACAATCAACCTAAGGGCTTCAAAGCTTTCACTAATGAAATGAATGATGAATGACACAAATAAAAGCTAAAAAAAACTTAATATGCTAGATTTAATGCACACAAACCAATTTGTATGATTATGATGTACAAACTGAAATATTCACTTAATCTAAATCTGGATAGATTTAATGAATAGATTAATAATACTTACAAACAGTCAAATACACCTCTAAAAAAGACGTTAAATATTTAATAACACTTCTAAGACTTAAACAAACAAAGAATCACAATTTAGATTTGATTGGAGAATAATTGGAGTAAGAACATCAAAATAAGCTCGAACGAGAATCAATTTTAGTGTAGATGACTTTGGTGATAGATTAGGTGTACTACAATGATCGATTCTTGAATAAATTATATCCATTATTTTCTCTTTTATTTTTCTTTTGAGGGCTTGTTTGTGTTTAGAAGCACCTTTTGTATGATATTAAGTGCTTAAGATCATTTTGTATGCTTGTCATATGAATTTGAAATGGGATGTTTAAAATAATGTGATAAAAAAAGAAAATAAAAATGTTTGAAAAGTGTGCTTGTATTATGAATAAGTGAGCAAAATTTCACTCCACTGGCTTTAAGCCAATGTAAAGGTTGAAGTTTATAAGTGGTGCTAATAGCAAATTGAATAACCGGGAAAGTTTAGAATAAAGTGTTCACGTTTATGTCAAAAAGTTAGATGATATCTTAAACAAGCTAAAAAGAAGCATCTAGTTGAGCAACTGGGGTAATTCATGGAAAAGTTATTTTCCTCACATAAAAAGATCTGGTGAACTCTTGAATGTTACTCTAAGTTAAATGTATGTAGTGTTTTTAGTTATTTTGAACATCCTTGACTAAGTTGATGTAATGGCTATGCAAAATGAGTTGAATACTTGGTATTGAGCATATTGGCTTACCTTTACTAACGTGATGCTTTGCATATGGAAGAGTTTTTTTAAGATCATGATAGAGTTTAGAATTGTGAATTAGATTAAAGGCATTGATTGAATTATGTTGTTACCATTTTTGTTTTAAGCTTTTCATCAAAATTATTTAACTAGAATTTTTCAATCATTGTTTGAGGACAAGCAATAGTTCAAGTGTAGTGATATTTGATAGAGATTCATTTTATAGTTTTTGTGTCTTCTCTTTATATGTCTTTAGTTGCTTTTTTTAGTACTTTTCCTTTCTTTTCTCTGTAGTTGTCTTAAAGGGAACCAAAAGTAGGTGATAATCTCTCTATCAAAGATTTCATGGATTACCTCATTCAGGGTAGTTTTCTTTTTCCATCCCTCTTTACATTTTCATTATTTTGAAATATTGAGGACAATATCCAATTTAAGCGTGGGATTAGGGCAAGTTCAAATTTTTTGTGCACTCGAGTTATTGTGAATTCAATTATGATTATTTAAATATTTTAGCTTAAAATTATCTTGATTTGTAATTAATTATTAATTATAATTAATTATTAATTATGGTATTTTAAGTCTGTTGATGCTTTGGGTTTTGTAAACAATGATTGATTCTTAATTGATTTCTAATCCCCAAGTTTTTTGTTTTTTTCCTTTTTTCTTGAGTTTTTTCATGAGTTTAATAACCCTTCTATATAATATTAAGTGTTAAAGTTCATTTTATATAGTTTTTCATGTGAATTGTGAATTGGATGTGTTGTTCTTGTTTAAAAATAAAAGAAATTTGTTTGAAAAGGGATTTATATTACAGATAAGTTAGAAAATTTCACTCAGTTGTCTTTAATCCAATGAAAGGTTGAATTTATGAGTGGTTCTAGTAGCCATCTGAAAGTGTGATCTAATCTAATATCTGGGGATGTTAACAAAAAAATGTTCATTTTCACATCAAAAAGTTAAATGACGTCTCAATCCAGCTAAAAAAGAATAACCTAGTTAAGTAATAGAGGTCATTTATCATAATGTGTTTGAAATCATATAAAAAGGCTGGGTGAACTCCTATAAAATGATCAAAAGTTCAATTTGTGTTCATTCTAGTTATGTAGAACATCCTTAACAATATTCATATGATGAGCTATATGAAATGACTTGAATGCTTGATTATGAACTAAATTTATATGATTTGTATGTATTAACCAACTTTTTGGTCATGATGGAACTGAGATTTATGAATTAGAAAAAATTCATTGATTGGTTTTTCTTTGTACCCAATTAACTATAGACTTTTGACCAAGATTATTTTAGTAGAATGTCTCGATCATTGCTTGAATATAAGCAATAGTTTAAGTGTAAGGGTGTTCGATAGGGATGCATTTTATAATATTTCTATATGTTTTTCAATGTCATTTTATCCTTATTTTTATGTTAAAATACTTGATTTTTTTCCTATTAAGTTTACATGCCTATTTGATCTTAAGACACAAATAGTTCTTCAAAAGGCCAAGTTTGGAGAAGAACTAAAGCAAGAAGAGCAAAAGAAGCTCAAACAAGCATCAATTTTAGTTTTGGTAACTTTGATGATGCATTAGGTATGCTTTTAGATCCAAATTGTTCTAAAATTTTATAGATGCAAGAGCATCATGTGAAGAACTTACATACCAAATTTCACAGCCAATGGAGGTGTGTAGGAGGATTTAGAGTAAAAAATGTGAAGAGGGGTGGAAACTGTCAACTTTTTGGGACTTAAATAACCCCAGTTAAACAGCTTCATTTAAGTCTAATTATCGTTAAAGTCCCAAAAACGTTGTCTTTTGCCAAATTTAAGGTCAAACTTGTCCATTCAGCTCCAAAAAATTCTAAAACCTAAATGAGGCATATATAAGCCTAAGAGGAGGCCGTTTCGAGCAGTTTTCACTCTCCTACTTAGACAACCACCTTTTCTTCTTTTTCTCTTAGGTTTTAAAGTTTCTATGTTTTTTTCATGTTCAGACACTACATTAGTTAGTTTAGGTGTTAAATTCTTGATTTATTTATGCATTTGCTATTGTTTATGTATTTTCATTAATTTTTCTCATTTATTTTTTGAGTTGTGTTAAATATATGTTGAATCTTGAGTTTTACTAATATAGTGTAGTTTGTTTTTTTGTTGCAACCTTGTTCTTATTACTTTTTTTATGCTTTCTACGTTTCCTATTCTATTTTATCTAATTTTAGTTTACATTCTTGTTATTTTCATTATCTTACATAGTTTTCAAATGGGTTTATAAATGTTTAATGGATTTATGAATGATAATTGTGAGAATTGGAATGGTTTTTGAATGGAAAATATGATTTTTACTAAAATGGAGTTGGAATTCAAAATTAATACGCCCCCTCCTCCCCTCTTGGGTGCCATAGGGCTTACACAATCAATAAAAATGTGATTATAGTATCAAACAATCAGATTTAATCAAATGAACACAAGTTGTCAAAATATATGTTATCTTAATGTTCCATCCTAAAAATGCATGATTTTAATCATCAAAATGATGTAAATTAAATGCAATAAACCTACTAAAACCTTAATCAATTATTTGACAATCAAGCGCAAAAATAAACATAATTTTAGGATATCAATCAAATGATCAAAATCAATCATAAATTCAAAACTATCAAACTTGGACAGTTTTGAACAACTTACAAAAATCAAGCTCAAATAAACAATATAATCACTTAAAAATTGAAAAAAAAATTGTCAACCTCTTAAGACCTTAAGAAAACTGAAAAAATCAAATTTGTACACCCAGAAATTGATTAAAATTAAAAATCAAATTGTTCAAAGGTGTTTTTATAAAAAACTTGACAGTTTTTATGTTTCTATGTTCTTTGAACTCAAACACACGATTTGAGTGCTTAAAAATTGAAGTAAAATATCCGATGCACTCTTGAAACCTTAAGAAAAATATTTATGATAATTTTGATTCAATAAAAATGATTTTTTCTACCTTAAAATTGAAGAACATATAAGTTTAGAAAAGTTAAACCAAAACAGAGACAATTTTGATATGTTAGTCTTTGAAAGCTTAAAACAACCACAATAATGATTCAAACAATCAACTAAAACCTTTTAAGATTCGTCTATATCTAAGCTAACTAAAAACACAAAATTTTCTATTCAAAAAATAAATTTAAAATAGTAAAATCGTGATTGAAAGAAAGCTGTACAGAAAACAAAGACATATTTGAACTTATAGTTCTTTTTTTCAGAGGTTTTGAACTTGTTAAAAGTGTTTAAAAATGATATTGATAGTATTGGAAGAGGTTTGGACTTGTTACAAATAAGAAATAGTCGTTAAAATGAGGAATAAAGACAAAAATCGAAAGAGTAGTCATTAAAGTCTAAGCCTTTAACGGCACCCTCTCGGTTCAGCAACGACACCGTTAACAGATGAACTGCCCACCGTTGAAAGCTTTTGGAAATGGGGGTATAACTGCACCTTTGGATCCAGTCATTAAAGGACAATCAGCCCGCTGTTGTACGTCTAGAAAAGCCCAAAACTACTTCAAATCAAATCCAAACCTTTCTAAACAAATTCCTAACATTAAACAACACTTCAAGTAAGTTTTAAAGCATAATTCAAGGCTATTTAAATCATGAAAATATTTTAATCAATTTAAAACATAAGAATTGCCTTGATTATGAAAACTTTTCATTTTAACCAACTTTAAAACCTTTTCAATCAATTCATAAATAAACTAAAATTCATTCTAAAAAGATGTTCAAACAAATTCTGATATACATAAACAACTTAAAGCAACCATTTAGTCAACTTAAACATATTAAACACATTAAAACAAATTATGTTGCATAAACATATAAAAATTAGCCTATATGTCACCTTATTCAATTCCTAATATACAAAAGCCATAATCAAATCAAGTTAATCACTAAAACCACAATTCAACTTCTATATGCCTATATACAAATGTTCATGCAAATCAACCATTGATTAAGATCAAGAAGACTTACAACTTAAGACCTTTCCTAAGCCCAACTAACTTGATCTTCTTTTCTTGATCATCAATCTTCTCTTGATCGTCAAGCTTGATCATCACTTGGTCTTTGTCATTTGTTCCTTGATATTCAAGCTCTTGATCAACTAATGCTTAAGCTCTTCATTATCTTCAAGATTGCTCTTCTTCTTTGGGCTCCATGCATATGCTCTTACACTTTATACATCAACCTATCTTATAAAGCATCAAAGACTTAAACATTAATAATAATAATGTTTTTCATCATCAAAATACATGTTTAAAACCATATTGATTTAACATTGTCCATATTAGTTATTTCATTATCCTTGAGGTATCATTTGGCTTTATAGGGAATTTATTTATCTTAATCAAATATGTTTTGAATCTTATTCCTCATGTTGTATTTGTTGTTGAAAAGACTACTAATACTCCTACTAAGTCCAATTCTCATCCTTATACCACTAATGGATCTCCTCTAACTAATGCCACTATTTATTGTCAATTAGTCAAAAGTCTTGTTTACCTTACATTCACTCAACCTGATATAGCCTATGTAATTCATATGGTCAACCAGTTCATGTCCTTTTCTAGTACCACCCATTTTGTAGTAATACTTCGAATTCTTCGATAATTTAAGAGTACTTTATTTTTTTGGTTTACATTTCTCTAACTTTTCCTTCTTAGATTTAAGAGCTTATTCCAACACTGATTAGGCTGATGATCCTACTGATTGATGATCTATCATTAGCTATTGTTTTTTTCTTAGTCATTCCCTAATATCTCGGTGAAGTAAAAAGAAAACTATGGTATCTCTCTCTAGCACAAAATTTGAACATCGGACTCTTATTGACACTTACTTTGAGTTATTCTAGCTTTAATGGCTACTTCATGGTATAGGTATTAAGCAAATTTCTCTAACACCATTATAGTGTGACAATCATAGTGCTATTTAAATTACACAAAATCATATATTTCATAAGTGCATAAACATATAAAAATTATTATCATTTTATACGACATCATATGCTTTAAAATGCTGTCATGCTTATCTTTGTCTCCTCTATTGATCAAATTGTTGCATTTACACTAAAGCAGGTCTACCTTAATGCTTTCGTGATCATATTAGAAAACTTTAGATGTCTAATTATGCATCATCTTCAGTTTGAGCAAAGATGTTAATGTGTAGATTCTATGCTAAACATTTTCCCATAATTATGTACAAATCCCTGTAATTATGCTTATAATCATCCTTCAATCATTGTTAGTTTATTTCCTTACTATATTGGTGGTTGGTTTTTTATGAAGGCCAATTAACTCAAAATAACTCATAAATTATGTTCTTTAAGAAAACTTTTCTCAAGTTTAATTTAAAACTAACACCGATGGTAAATGCACTAGTCACAAGTTATATATAGAAGTATTTGAGATCCAAGTATCGTTCCCACAGGGATTTAAGCTAAATTTCAAGTACTAGGCCCAATTTAGATCACAATTATCTAGAGATTCAAGCGCAAATGAAATCAAAGACTAAGATTACTAATTAAACTCAAGACTACCAATTTATGAAGAATAACTTGGTTGATAAAAAGGCTTATCTTATTAGATAAAATAAGTTAGGAAACGCTCTTCGATGATCAATATGGATTAAAAGTGGATTAGGAGACTTGTTCTATGATTACTTCACTCAATTTAAGTAATGCTATTGTTAAGATAAAGCTTATTCTCCAAAATCTTAAGTTGGAGGTTAGTTATGTCACAATCTTAAGCATTAGACTTTAACATTAATAGGCTTAATAAAAAATATCCAATTTTTAGATTATAACCCTCAATATAAATCAAGGTTTTGTTATTTAATGACTTAAATAAGGTTGCTTAAAGAATTTTTCAACAAATTAAGTAGATTTCTCGAATCCTAACTTATTTCTTAACTTTATCTTACATGTTTAGTATAAAACAAGCATTAATCTCAACAATAAGAAAAGAACAACTCCTAATCATGTATGGAATCATATTCAGCACATGTTAAGATCATTTCAAAGACATTTTCCAACTAAAAACAAATTTAGCCACTCATTTGAAGCAAGAAATAAATCATTCTAAAATTATTTAACTTGTTCTTAAATAAATGATAATAAAAGATGGAATAAATATATGAAAACAGGTTGAAGCATACCATAAATAGGCTTTAAAAATGTTTACAAGTTTGAACAACTTGTTTGAGGTTCAAAAACCCCAAATACAAAATCAAATATGCAAAATAAGCTAAAATGGTGAAGAATAAGGGGAAACAAACTTAGAACAAGAAAAATATGATTTCTCTTTCAATTTCGAATTGTCTCTCTGTAAATTTGTTGTTCTGGGGTTCTAACTCTTAATATATATGTCTGCTATAAGTGGGAATCAACTTGCATAAGTTCCAACCAATGGGGTGGGAGATCCAATTGGATATCTTTCGACAAGCACCGTATCGATGCCTAAAAGGAGTAAAACGACGGTCTATGAAATCACCATTTTAGTCCTTTGCTTCGAGAGTAAAACAGTGATCTGGTGAGCAAAATAGCGAGCTTACTGCTACTTCTATTTTAGTCTAAAAGCCAGAATATTTTTTCTATATTTTCTCATGTTTTTTTTTAGCATTGGCTTCCATCTACACTGTTAAGCTTTTAAACATATAATTCAACTCTTAAACACCTATTGGAAGTATTTCTACATAAAATTGGCATGAAACAAATATGAAAATGCATTAAAATTTTAAGCTATCGATTCTCCCACACTTAGATTTTGTTTTGAAAATAATTTATAAGCATGGAAACTTAATTCAATTCATCCATCAACATCATTGAACAAATTGCCTAAATCCTTCATTCGATATCACAAAGTAAGAGGTTATACAAATAATTTATCAAATCAAGTCACAAAAGAGATCAAATCATTTCTCGCTTCTTTTAATTTATCCTACTTTCATTTGTAAGAGGTTATACAAATAATTTATCAAATCATTTCACGCTTCTTCTAATTTATCCTACTTTCATAATTCCATTCCAATTGTAAAATGAATATGAAACAAGAAAAAAGTTTTATCATCTTAAGCAATTCTGAATCCCTTCTCAATTAGAAATTAGACATTAAAAATTAAACAGATTAATGTGAGCTTGATTTGGTTGAGAGGATAACTAATCTTATTACTTGAAGATTAACATTTTATCGTGAACATCCCTGATACTTCAACTAAATCACCTCACATCAATTGGCTACTAACACCACTCATAAACTTCAACTAATTGGTTTGAAGCCAGTAGAGTGAATGAAAACATTGCTTACTTTTTAACTTTTTGCTCTTACATTTTCTTTTGCACTTAACTTTGCTTTTTAAAAAAGGATAATGTAAATGCATAAAATATGTAAATATTTGCTTGGAAAATATTCATTTTAAAAAATGAAATGTCATAATGATCATAGGGAATTAATCATTAAAACCATGAAATGATTTGAAATCAATTGATCATCAACTATCAAAATTAATAGGATAACATCTTAAATTGTCAAAAGAATCTAATTCAAAAAGAAAAATGGTCAATGATTAGGTAAAAAATCGAAAAAAATTTCTGAATTTATAGATTACCTTGAAAGAAATGATAAAATGAATTGCTAAAGGACAAATAAAGCAAATGTAAAAGGCAGGTATCCCTCCCCCATACCTAAGCTAAACATTGGTCTCCAATGTTTATAAAGCATGTAAGAAAAGAAAGTAATAAGTGGGAGAGAAATGAACAAATAACACTTGGATAATGATATGACTAGATGATCCATTGAAGTGAAATGGGAAATTGATCTTGTAGGAAGAAAATTGTAAGAAAATAATTAAAAAAGAGAAGTGCATGTAATATGCACCAAAATAATGATGCAATATATATATATATATAACACTCAATAATGTACCTAAAAGGGAGCCTATACATCAACATAAAAAAAGCAACAAAAGTAAATACATCAAAAGAGAGTATCAAGGGCCATCAAAAAATAAAAAGCCTGAACCTAAGAAAATAACTAGCCTTAAAAGAAACTACTAAGTTAAACTTAACTTAAAAAGCTTTAAACAAAGAAAATAAATTAGCAAAAAATAAAAAGAGATTGGATTTAAAAAAGATTACACTAAAAATAAAAACACTAACAAAAACAAATAAAATAAAAGACAACAAGAGACTTAAAACCTTAAAAAAGAAAGAAAGAAAGAGACTTAAAACCTTAAAAATGAATGAAAGAAAACTAAATACTGAAGTGAAAATTAACACACTAATACTTAGAGAATTAACATATAAAACAACCTAAGAGGGGCCAGAAAGATTAAAAATCTTAACTTGTTCATTGACCTTATTCGATATATAAAGTTCGGTCATTTGCCCATTGACTTTAAAAGATGATTGTTCATTGGAAACTTTAATAATACCATAAGGATAAATGTTAAGAACATCATAAGGGCCAGTCCAGTGAGATCACAATTTGTCAGGAAAGAGTTTCAAGTGAGACTTATAGAGCAGAACTTTATCATCGACTTTAAATTCACGAAGAAAAATGCTACTATTGTGCAATTTTTTTGTTCTTTCCTTGTATAATTTGGCATTTCATAGGTGCTAAGACAGAATTCATCCAATTCATTTAATTGCAATAGTATTTTTTTGCCAGCTTTCCTAGAAATGAAATTCATGAAATTGATTATCCAAAATGCCTTATGCTCTAATTCCACAAGTAAATGACAAAATTTATCATAATTCAAACGATATGGATACATAATAATAGGCGTCTTTAAAATAGTGTGATATTCCCATAATGCATCATCTAATTTTTAAGACTAATCCTTTCTAGATGCATTAATGGTCTTTTCAATAATTCTTTTGATTTTAGGATTGGAAATTTCTACTTGACCACTTGTTTATGGATGATAGGGCATGGAAACTTTATAGATTACACCATATTTAGATAGAAGAGAATCGAATTGCCTATTGCAAAAATGGGATCCTCCATCACTAATTATAGCTCTAGGCATACCAAATCTTGTAAAGATGTTCCTTTTTAAGAATTTTACTACCCCTCTTGCATCATTTATGGGTAATGCAACTGCTTCAACCCATTTGCTTATATAACTGTGACTAAAATATATTGATTGGAAAATAATTTATGGATTGGTCTCATAAAATCAATGCCCCAAACACAAAAAATTTTGCAAACTAAATGTTATTCAATGGAATTTCGTTTCTTTTTGAAATATCACAAGATTTTACAAATTCACCTGAAACAATATTGGTCAATAGAATACTAATTCTAGGACCTTATGAGCAGTTCTAATCGACTCGAAGTGTTCTTCAGCTTCTTTAGAATGACAATAAGTCAAAATAGAAGGCACTTCATTATAAAGTACAAATCTTCTTATTAGTCCATCTCCATAAATTTTTAACAAGTATGGATCATACCAAAGAAACTTCTTTACATCCGGAAGGAAATTTCTTCATTATTGATAATAAAAATCACAAGAAATAACATTGCCAACTAAATAATTTACATAATCAGCATACCACGCAAGTCATCCTTAATTGCTAACAAATGATCTTTAAGAAACATATCCTTAATGTCTTGAATAGCTCCTTTTTCTAATACTTCCTCATTTAACCCTGATAGATGGTCAGCAACAAATTTCTCAGCAGCCTTTTTATTCATAATTTCGATATCAAACTCTTATAGCAGAAAATTCCTTCTGATTAATTTAGCTTTGCATAGGATTTTGTCATTAAATACTTCAATGACGCATGATTAATATACACTACCACCTTTGATAAAACTAAATAAGAACAAAACTTATGAAATGCAAGGACAACAACCATAATCTCTTTCTTACATGTTGTATAGTTCTTTTGGGAATCATTTAATGTCCTACTTGCATAATAAATAGGATGGAAAATCTTGTCCTTCCTTTGCCCAAGAACTGCTCCAATAGAAAAATCACTTGCATCACACATTAACTCAAAAGGTTGAGACCAATCTAGTGAAACTAGAATTGGTGCACTTGTAAGCTTAGCTTTAAGAAGTTTAAAAGAGTGCACACACTTATCATCAAAGCCAAATGTTGCATCTTTGGTCAATAGATTAGTAAGAGGCTTAGTGATTTTTTAAAATTCCTTGATAAATCTCTTATAAAATCTAACATGACTCAAAAAACTCATGATTGCTCAAACTAAATTTGGTGGTGGTAGTTGAGCAATAACTTCTATCTTAATTGGATCTACTTCTATGCCCTTACTGGATATCTTATGACCTAGTACTATACACTCTTGCACCATAAAGTGATTTTTCTCAATTTAATACCAAATTCATCTATTCACATCTCTTAAGTACCTTATCAAGATTTTCCAAACAAGAATCAAAAGACATTCCAAATATTGAAAAATTATCCATTAAAACTTCAATGCAAGACTCAATCATATTAGAAAAAATATCTAGCATGTAGTGTTAGAAGGCAGTAAGGGCATTGTACAGCTCAAAAGGCATATGCCTATAAGCGAATTTTCCATAATGATAAGTGAAAGTAATTTTCTCTTTATCCTCAGGGGCTACCGGTATTTGTAAATATCAACTATATCTATCTAATGCACAATGAAAGTTATGCCCGTCTAATATGTCTATAACCATATCAATGAAATGAAGTGAGAAATGGTCTCTTCTAGTGGCATCATTTAATTTTTGATGATCGATGAACATACGCCACCTAGTGATCTTCCTTGTTGCTATTTTCTGTATAAAGGAGGAGATTAAAAACAAATAGGGATAACCCCAGTAAAAAAAGAAGCAAAGTCGGCACACTCACAAAATAATCATTCAGAGCCACACCAAGACAAATTCGGCTGAGAGAAGAAGAAGCATAGCCACACCTCACACCAAAGAACAAGATAGGACAGAGGTTACACAAAATGAAAACACATAATCTTCCTCTCCAACCCAAAACACAAACATCAGGTTTCAAGCTTCAAACATCAAGAGTTCTTTTAAACTCCATTATTTTTCTAGATTTTCTTAATTTTTAATATTATTTTTATTATGTTTTATATTTTGGAGAATATGGATATGATTGAACTTAGTTCTATTATGAGTGGCTAAGCTTATTTTTTAGGATTTGTTGTTTGAAATATTTGTGAACCTTTAGTTGTTGATTTAATGTTATGAATATTTGTGTTGTTTATTGAGCTTAAACCCATAACAAATTGAGAGAGTGAGTTAGGTAATCCATGTTAAATGTACAACAAGAGTTGGTGTTTAATAGACCTATAGACAAAAAGTTATGAATTTATTAGGAAGAGATTTCAATAAATTGATATACTGCTTATAAGATAGCTTCATATCTAGTTAAATGTGTTAGGAAAGGCTTTGCATGTCAAGAGATCCCAAAGTTAATCTTAGATTATTTTGTTAGTGACATTTAGTTGCACCTTGAGAGAGGGTTTAGGAAATCTTGTGTCAAATATAAATTAGATTAATTAACCAAAGGGAAATAAATAAGCATAACCACAAATCTTATTCTTAAAGCTTGATTTTTCTCTAAATCTTCAATTGTTGTGTTTGCAATTGGTTGTGTTGCTCGCTCCTGCTTCCAAATTTGTCTGCGTCTGATTTATTTGTTTTTTTTATTTTTTTAATTTGTTTAAATGGATTTCTTAAACAAAGTGTAAACCAAATTAATAGGGTGTTTAGATATCAGTCCTCGTGGGATTGATATCCGTTCTTTACTACAAGTACGACCCGTATACTTGCGGTTTTGAGAGTAAAACTCGTAGTAGTTTGTTTTTACGAATTACACACCCGAACAACTCCTACTTACAATATCATTTCCTTCTTCTTCTATGTAATCTTGTTTCTCTACTGTTACTTGTCTTCTCCACTACTTCCCAGGACACTCTTTCCTTTCTTTTCTTTTTACTCACTTCTTCTACTCGTAACACATGTAATAACCTTGAATGCCAAATATTTGAAATTCAAACTAATATTAAGGTAATTATAGTCCTTTTTACCTTAAAAAATCTTTTATTTGATGTTGAATTCTCCTAGGTATTAGAAGGAAAGTAAAATTGTAAAAATGTGCATAAAGTGTTGTTTTTACATGTGACTCATTCAACGCATAGGTGTTCCATAGAATCTGTATAGCCCTTCATCTTCCTTTCCATTACCTAGTTTTTTTTTATTCTCTAGGTCCTAAAGTAGAAAATAGTAGTGAAAATGATGGGGTATAATTTTTAGTCATGTATCAATCTACTAACAAATAAAAATTTGAACTTAAAGGAAAACACAAATAGAACATTTTATAGCTTAATCTTGGAATCAAGTAAGATATCTCCTATTTGTTCTATAGAATTAGTTTTCAAGTAAGTAAACTAAATAAACTTAAAAGTGAGATACAAGTAAAAAACATTAGGACTCGTATGATCAAAGGTCCTTGTATTATCCAAAGATCAAGTACCTATTTTTCCTATACAATAGGAATTAATTTATCAGTGCGAATGAAGGCACTTTGTTTATTTTGTTGTTGAGTCACTGCTTTGACATTCTCATTATGTCTTGAACCTTATTACTTACTATGTTCTTCATATTTCTTGTTCTCCTTTTCTATTTCTTCATTTTCCTCTAAAAATACTCATTTCTCTAGCCATCCTCTATTGTCCTTGATTTCTACCATTGTCTTGCTACCACTACTCCTATATTAACTTGAAACAATAATCCTTCCTTGTTACAGTGCATATGATAGCCCTTTTCCTTTCTTATTTTCTGTTTCTTTGTATCTTTCTTAGACACATGAGTTTTTGCCCCTATTACTAGCACCATTGCACAATAAAGTTT